>SNQJ01S0030473.1:17367-27389 GCA_010110895.2 Picea sitchensis | reverse complement strand
ATTTAGAAGGGAAAATTAGAGATTTGAACAAAACCCTTATCATCAAAGAAGAAGAAATTATGCACACTCAAAAGAAATAAAGAAGCAAGATATATAAATTCATAAATTTCAACAATAAATAAAAGAGTTGCAACAACGAATTAACAATATAAAAAACACTCACAAAAGAGATACTAAAAATAGCAGTAAAAAACTATCATCCAAAGACAATGAAATTTCTCGTTTGAGTAATCATAATAAAACTCTACTAATGGAAATGAAGAAGTTGAAGAATGAGAAGAAATTGAAACAATAGGTCCAAAACATGGATAAGGGTACTAACACCAATGCAATCAACATGGGAAAACCTGATGTTGTTATCAGTGAAATTATATTGGTGGGAGAGCTTCCAAAAGTTGAAATTGAAAATAAAGTGACCTCAATAGAAGGGATTGAAACTAAAAATCAAAGTGTCATTAATAATGAAGTCTTATCAGTGGAAGAGCTTCCAAAACTTGAGTTCAAGAAGCATATGAGTGATAAAGAAACATCTACAGATCTAGTGATAGTTGAAGTTCCATATATCACCATTGATAAAGTCATTGACGCATCAGTGAATACAAAAATATAACATATTAACATGTTGACTCAAATAAATCGCAAAATATTAATAGGAATCATCTTATCAACGTTCCATACCGATACCCAAATCATATAAGCCATATCATTCTAGAATCAACATACCCATATCCAAAGGTACCTATCAAGAGTCAACATCAAACTTACATATCAAAGCATCTGAAGATCTACATGCCTCGAAGTCAACAACAAAGAAGATCAATTCCATAATATTATCATCAAAGAGTTCTAGAAAGAATCCACCTTGGATGGATTGATCCTTTCTCGTTGAACCAACATTGTTCAAGGCTTAGAACATCATATCACCTCATGTCCTTAACCTTATCTAATCGATGACGATTACAAGAGATTGTTCATTTTATGAGGAGAAGTTTATAATTACCTATGCTTTGAAAACAAAACATTTTTAAGGGGGGGAGACTTGTAATATACCTGAAGTATATTACATTTATTATCATAATGTACAAAATAAATAACATGTCATAATAGTCATAAGCCAAATATCATGTAATAATAGTCATAGGATGATTATTATGTAATGTACCATTAATATGTAATAATGATAATTCATGCCCTTTATCAAGGACAAGACTTATCACCCCTATGTGTATTTATATGCACACTCATTATATCTCAAGACATGTCAATGAATAACGAATAATAATTATTATTCCTTGTGGAATATATGGATTTGTCCCTATTATAATGGATGCTTGGGTGAAGTGACCAAGAGATTCGCATCACTGTTCTAATTTGTGTCTAAAAAAATAACTAAAAACGTCATATTTTACTGCTAAAAACATTCTAAAGAATTTGAATATTAAAAGCATCAAAATTAACTAAATCTCCCCATCCCTCTTATTTGTAATGAGTACCAAAGAATCTAATGTGAACAATGGAATAAATACGTAATATTTTTTTCTCTAAGATTCCTTGAGATAACTAATAAGATGGCCATGTCCATGAAGAATTATGAGGATGCTAGAAGTGATTCACTTTCTTATATCATTACATATTTATTGTGGCAATCAAGGTTGTTTGGTGTTGATTGGAGACTAGTGTGGTGTCCATTATTGATACAATCAACAAAGATAATATGTGTTGCATGAAAGGACTATCATCTGATGTTTCTAACTAATAATTCATTTCTTATATAGGCATGTTGATTCTTTCTAACACGAACTGAATTGAACTGGAAATATATTGATATGTTCACACTTAGTGTCCTCATTGAACTAGTTGATCTATTTGTTTCTACTAACGGGGATGATTTTTGTTATGATGAATTGATTCATGTAATATGCATGATTAAATAATTGGCTTATTTATTGATTGGTAACTCAATTGACCTAAATATTGAAATATATGTTCCTAGTAATGGCTCTTGGAAACACTCTACTCTAATGAATGGTTGCTCTTGTCTTATGTATGTTAATGGCTCTCTCTTATGTCTGTATTTCTGATGTATAATGGTGGATTATGTATGATACAACTTTGAATTATATATTTTGGATCCTAATTTAATGGCATGGTCAAAAACAAGCCATCATCATATAGATAGAAGGTCTGGAACTAGACACCCTATATCCCAGCCTAGACTTAGACCCCTTACTAGAATATCTTTACTTATGAGAGGGATATTCACACCCTTATTATTTTAAGGCCCCTTTAAACCCTCCTTGGGAGTGATGTTTGAGTACTCCTCACTCCACATAATATCAAGTCTCTAAACCTAGGAGAAAGGGGGAATATTCATGTTATGAGAAAGAACCAAACCTTTAAGGATTCATTGGGAGGTTCATGTATGCACCCAAAAATATTTTACTCTTTCATGACTTGACAAAATCAACAAGGTTATTTTCCTTGATTATTAGCTTATGGATAGAGATATGTTGGTTATTGAACATATCAGAGTTGGTTTGGCTGCATCAGGTTGACAAGGAAGAGAACCCTTAATGCATGATTGGGGATTGAAGTCATAGATAACACATATTATGATTCCTATATGTATCTAGTTACTAAGATATAGACTCCAACCTATTGATCATGAGGGTCTTTATACACTTGACCAAATGGGGAGGAACAAAGTCACTCAGTTGAGCATAGGGAGATTGAGGGAGGGTATTTAAAATCACACTTGACCAATAGGAGAGGAATGAAGTCACTCAATTGACCATCGAGGGATTGAGGGTCTTTACAGACTTAACCAGAGGGAGAGGAACAAAGTCATTTGTTCTTGGTGACTCACTAGTTCATTCAATTTTTTATAATTCAAATGGCTTATTGTTGAGTTGATGTGTAGTTTTTCCAATTTTGCTAAAAATTAGGCATTGGGGATTGATTTTGTTCAATTTGTTTATCATTGATTATAGAGAGAAGTAAACTTATAATGATCCTATTTACTCCATTTATAATGAGATGGATTGATATCTAGCAAATTTTTTAATTCCTCTTTTTCTCCTCTTATGTACATTTCATTTATATTAGTGTTATGTTCAGGAAGATGTCCACTTAGTCAATTTCTCACTCTTGGCGAATTTCACTTAATAATGAGTATATTTAAATTATCCACTTCCATTGATAACTCTTTTCATACTTGGGATAAAGGAAAATATAGTGATGCTTAAGTTTTCCTTGACTCCTTTCCTTCCCCTTCATCTATAGAAGAAAATGAACCCATAATTAACCAATCTCGTGATTTTTTGTTGATGATGACTTTCTTTGAACTATGATTCAATTATAAATGGGTCCATACTTAGTTAAAATCCAAATTCTTGTTGAAAATATATGATGATGTTGTTTATAACAACAAAAATACACTTGTCAATTAGGTGTAGCTTGAGTGGCTAAGAGGAAAATTTGTTTTGTCCATCACCCGAGTTCAAATCCCACTTTGTGACATGTTTATTTTTCATCAGCCGATTGTTGTTGAGATGTTGACCTAGCCTTCAACCTTGAATAATTCAGTTTACCCTAGTACCATTCTTGGAATGAGGGGAAGTGCCTAGTGTACCATATTTGAACCCTTGTTATCTTAAGTCCCCTTTTGACCCTCCTTGGGAGTGACGTTTGGTTACTTCTAACTCCACACAATCATGAATCTTGAAACAAAGGAGAAAGGAGGGAGATTGATGACTCGGGAAAGAACTAAACCTTTTGGGATTGATTGGGAGGTTTGTCTACGCCCAAAAAAAAAAAAATTCTTTCGTGACATTACAAAATCAATGGGCTCTTTTCCTTGATGGTCAGTTTATATATAGGGGCATGTTTGTTGGAAGATTGGTTGTTGTCATTGATGTCAACCCTAGTCATTGGTTTTGGACCGCAAGATTGATGAAGGTATTTGGACATGAAGAATAGTGCACATGCAGACACAACACCCATGGATGGATAGTATACATGATGTTGTCTCCATTGGTAGGTGGCATGTCACGTGGATCTTCATGGTTGAGGAGAAATGAATTTTTGAAGATGACAAAGTGAATTGAAGAAGGAAGTACAGGTCAGCCCTGAAGATAATTAAAGAAAAGAATTACAAAATAATAAAGTGTCAGGTCAGCCCTAATGTTAAAGGGTATAAATACATATCATTATACATTCATTTTATACACACAAGTCGAATTTCAGAGGAAATATGAAGTAAAGAAGGCCAAATTTCAAGGGAGGATGAAGTCTTTTGGTGATGTGTTCTAAGGTATTTTATTTACAGGTCATCTTACCATTTTCGCTATAAAAAAATTTCTAGAATGATTCAGATAGTAAAATTGATATGATATTGACAATACATATATAGGAACTTGTGTTAAAAATTTCAGCTCTTTATTCGCTATAATTTTGGAGATACAATATGTGGAAGATAGAGGTTTTGACTAGTCCTAAAGCTAGTCATAAACAGGTGTTCCAGGTAAAACAGTCATAACTTCTTCATAGAGAATCCAAATGAAGTGGGACAAATTTCATTGGAAAGAGTATAGGCTGTAGTTTCTTTTGTGTGAGTTTCAGAATCTGATGTTAAATATTGAGTGTGGGGCATTTTGTACAAGTTTGCTCTCCTGAATAAACCAGAATTGAATAAGGTCTACCATTCTCTCTATAACTTCTTTTTTGGGAGGATTCAATGAGTGAAACTTGGAGGAGTTTCAGATAATACATTGAGTAATATTACCTAAAATATTAGAGTATTCCAAGAATTGAAGAATTGCAGAAGTTGAAGAAGTCTCAGGAAGCATTATCGGGTTCTATGTGATGGTTGGTTGATGGTGATGATTTAATATAAAGTTTTATTATCTCTCATATATTCTTGGGTGGAAGGAAGGGGAAAGGATGGAGAGGTAAACCCTCTCTTGATATCAGAGGATTGTATCTTCCTCTTGGAGTTTTATCCCTCCATTTATATTTGGAAGTTGTAGCTACATTTAGAAGCCATTACTTCCCTTAAACAATAACTATTGATTATTTCTCATATATTGTGCATGGTGTATTGTGGTGTATTGGTGTAACTCTTATACTATTGTTCATCGCTCTTTGGATATAATTGAATGGTTTAAGTATAAGTTGAAAAAAAAATTAAATTGTACTTGATATTGATTCACCCCCCTCTCAGTAACAACAATGTTGGCTATTGAATAGATCAGAGTCAGTCTATTTGGATTAAGCAGATGACGAAGAGAACCCATTATGGATGGCTAGGGACTAAATCCATAATGAATTCATATTATGATTCCTATCAATCAATAGTTACTTAGATTTGGACCCAACCCATTAATCATGAGGGTCTTTAGACACCCAACCAAAGGATATGAACAAATTCGCTCACTTAACCATAGGGAGATCAAGGGAGGGTATTTAAAAACACACTTGACTAATAGAAGAGGAATGGAGTTGCTAGATTGATCATATGGATATTGAGGATCTTTATAGACTATACCAAAGGAAGAGTAATGAAGTTGTTGATCTTGGTGACTCACTACTTCCTTCAATCTTTGATCATCCAAACGGCTTCTTATTGAATTGATGTGTAGTTTTTTCGAATTTACTAAAAATAAGGCATTGGGGATTGAACTTTTTAACTTTGTTTATCATTGATTCCAAGAAAAGCAAGATTATAGTGTTCTTAATTACTTCATTTAATTGAGACTRATTGATGCTCCACAAATTTTTTAATATATATTTTTCTCCTCCTATGTACATTTCATTTATATTAGTGTTATGGTCTTGAAGGTGTCCACTTAGTCAATTTCTCACTCTTGGTTGATTTCACTTATTTTTTTACAAGCGACCAATCACCCCACATGTTAGTCCCTAAAGTTGCACTTGTCTGTGAGAGGGAAAGTCAGGGCATCATCACGTTATTGCAATAATATTTTAAGGGTTTTATGAATTGTTTTTTTTTAGGATGGTTGAAAGCTGGTTCAAGGTTTCAAGATAAACACAAGGTTCAAAATAAATCCAAGACATATACCATTGATTCGTTAAAGGGTATCCACGTAAATAGATCAAACAAATAAGGAAAATAAAGAAAGGAAAAATGGAAGCATTCAATTTGTCAACCCATATGGATTTCTTAATTCAAAATGTAATTTAGAAACAAGAACATGTACTTGAAGATCAGGTCTGACGAGATCCTAAGAGCTCGCTGAGTGGCGGAGTGAGGGATATGCAAATGGAACGGAACCCTAATGGGGAGAAGGAAGTGATGGTCCTTTGCAGGGCCGAGGTGGACCAGCAACCACCCACGGAGAAGGATCCCGAAACGGAAATGCAGCCAGTCCGTATAGATGAAGTCTCCATCGTGCTTCCAGCAAAAGGATCGAAGAAATGGTCCATCTCGTCGAGAAGGTTAGCGGTCGGCGTAGAGGAAACCGAAGAGGGTGGCTCCAACTCGTTCTCTAGCGAGAGAGAACCATCGATTTGGGACCAGATCAATGCTAAGAATAGATGGTGGGTGCGGCAAGTGCTAAACCCTAGCTGCTGCCACCACCTTGTTCTAAAGTTTGAAAGCCATTCAAATAGCAGAGACCTCGGGGATCTTCGGCTCTTGGGGGATTCTCCGACTTCGCTCTGGTGCAGGAATCTAGTTAAGAGTAATGCAAGAGAGAGGTTCATTCTGAATATCGCAGCAAGACTAGCTCCGAGATTGTGGCAAGCTTCCCCCTTTTTGTAAAGACCATTGCCGGATCTTCTCTTTGCTCGCAGGCTCAAGACTCAGACTCCGTTTTTGAGCTCAAAACCCAAATCCACCAAGCTACAGGTATTCCACTTGGGTTCCAACGACTAATCTTCAAAGGACGGAAGCTTGGAAATGGATCTCTGCTACGGGACTACGGGAATCTAAAAAATGCAACCATTTCTCTCACTTCTTGTTTGCATGGAGGAGCACCTTCAGTCACTCATCCAAGCTCTTACAAGCAGGCCGTGAAATCAAGGACTTCCGCTCCTTCGGGGTTCAAGGCTGAAGCTTCAAAAGTAAAGGAGTCCTATGGATCTGCCTTCATTGTGGAGCAGTGCACAGAACCTCCAACAGCAGAAGTCAAAGATCCCCAAGTCTATGGCTATGCCTTTATCTACCAGGAAAAAGCCCTCATTTGTCGCTTCAACGAACTTTGGCCCTTGGCCCCTGCGCTAAAGGAATGGGTTAACAAGACCTAGTCGGAAGGTCATGAGATGTTCTTCTGCTCCAAGGGGTTTTTCATCGTCAACTTCTCCACAGAAGTCGAATGTCAACACGTGCTAGAGCAAGGTCCTTGGTTCTGGGGCAGATCTGGTCTGTCCATGCAGAGATGGTTCCCAGAATTCAATCCACTGACCATGACAGCCATGACTACACCGGTCTGGGTAAGACTACCCAATCTACCCGTGCATTTCTATTCTTCATCCTTTTTACCCACCCTGGGCAATGCATTGGGTAGATTTATCAAGATAGACATAGACAGAATAGCGAAAGGCTTCGTCACTTTCGCCCACATATGCGTTGAAATTGACCTCAGTCAAGGGCTTCCGGATAGGATTCTTATAGACTGGGATGAGGGAGATACTTTCATATAGATGGTCGATTATGAGAACACCGCCTTCATATGTCGCTCCTATCATAAAACATGGCACCTCCAGGCAACTTCTCCTCTTTCCCCAATCCCTCCCTCAACTTCTGGAACACGGAAAAGATCCAATGGTTGGAAAGGACTAAAATCTCACAAAATCAGCCTGAACCCTTCCTCGGAAAACAAGCAACATCACAAATACGCTCCAACTCCTCCGCCTTCCTCAATGCCTTCGTAGGCCCCAACTTTCACTCCGCAGCCAACTATCGACCCAAAACACCAGCCTGCGGCCTCATCACAAAATCCTGAAGATTCAAAAGTCATGATTCCAACTCCTGCAATTAAGTCCTTGCACCCACCTCTCGAAAAGGGGGAAATAATTGACAAAATAATGATCACAGCCTCACTCCCAGGGACTCAGAAGCGCCCTCATGAATCAGACAACTCAGACAGCGACAAATAAGCACCCCTGGATTCAGCAGCTCAAGATTATGGCACTTCCTCAGACCATCTGGCTTTGGTGGTAAAAGTTGTTGATCCTACCAGCTCCTCTGGTTGGATTGATGTTCGTAAGAAAAAAGGTAGAAAGGATCCTCACCAGCCAACACAATGATCCGGCCCTTTCTCCTTATATTGTAATGTTTCATCTTGCTTTTCCCATGCACTCTATGGGGCTCTCTTTTAGCATAGGCTAGTTTCAAGTGATCCCCTGTTCTCTTTCTGAGGGGTCTTCTCCCATCAGCAAATCAATGTATCACTTTGCACTTTTTTCGTGGATTGAATAGAAGGATTCTCCCCCTTTTTTACTTAAAAAAAAAAAGAACATGTACTTGAAAATCAAATCTTGATAATAAACAATAACAGCAAAATCTTCACTGTATTAATTAAGACCAAGAAATCAATGCATTGCAACTGAAAAATGATTTCAAGCAAGAAAAGAAGTAGAACATGAAATGAGAGAAAATCTAGCCATCAACATGTCTTTGCCATTAAGTATCAATGTGGAATAAAAATTGTGTTACAAAGATGTTCAAAACAGGTCCCTAAAAGCCCAACCTTTTGACCTTAATACAGTCTTTCATTTGTCTATTTAAACTATACAGAATATGACTACATATCCTATTTTCTAGTATTCAGATAGCAATAAGATCTGATCAATGCTTATCTTCTAGGAGGATTAGCTCAAACGATCACTTACATTGCCAATATAGTAAAAATCTCAATAAATTAACCCAAAATACCTTTTACAACAAATTATCAAATCCCACGAAATTTGGAATCAATCTTGACTGAGGTACCCATTCGAATTATCAAAAATCCATTTGGTCAAAATTAAACTGATCATCTTTTACTTCTTAAGTAATAGCATCAAAAATTTCAAAAATTGCATGAAGGGACTTCATAGGCTATCATGGTATAATGATTGCATTGGCTTTGGTAGTCCTCTGCTTCAGCTTAGTTGTTAGCAACCTAAAATTAGATTCTCACAGCTCCTTGAGTAGTGCCTTTTGTTCCTTTCTATTTTTCTTGAAACCTTGTATCTTCTCTTGTTGTCTGGCGTTCCATTGCTCCACCTGAGATTTTTATTTATTTAATTGCTTCACCATTTTCTGTAGCTCCTTGATCTTGTCTTTTTCACTTCTAACTTTAACTTTAAACTCTGAGAATTCTTCTATAGGTGTAGGTTGGTTCAGGTCTATAGCAACTTGAGGTTTTCTCAATTTGATCTGGTATCTAGAAGATAATTATGAGCTATGGACTTTATCATCAGTACATCTGAGTCCCTAGTCTCTGGAAGTTCTGGAATCTGATCTGGATCTGTAGAAGGATAATCTTTGTCATCAGAAACCCCACATGTGCCTCTAAACACAACTTCAAATTTTGATGATCTAGTGGTTGCTCTTGTCATAGGTCTCCTATAATATTGAACAACTTGTTTCCCTTTTCCTTGTGTCTCCCCCAAGTTTTCAGTTTCTTTCTCATTCATGTGCAAAGAAGGTGTCTCTGCCTGTTCCTTGATGTCTGTTTTAGAATCTTCAGAATTATCCTCTATGATTATAAGGTTCTCTTTTTTAATGGATGAATCAAACATGGCCTTAGAGTTTAATCTAAATTTATTGACAACCCTAGTGGAGTTTCTCTTAGGGTACTTAGGGACAGGTGTAGGCGTATTCCTCTATTTTTTACCCTTGGCACTTTTCTTAATTGTATATTTATGTTTCTGCTTGACTGGGGAATCAATTGGGCTCACAGTATAATCTTCATCCACATTCAATTCCATCTTTATCTCTGGATCAAGAAATATATCAATATCTTCATTTGGTTTTTATTTCTTACCTCTATTGGTGGTAGCTTCTTCCTGACCTT
>SNQJ01S0030473.1:0-17354 GCA_010110895.2 Picea sitchensis | reverse complement strand
CTCCACAAATTTTTTAATATATATTTTTCTCCTCCTATGTACATTTCATTTATATTAGTGTTATGGTCTTGAAGGTGTCCACTTAGTCAATTTCTCACTCTTGGTTGATTTCACTTATTTTTTTACAAGCGACCAATCACCCCGCATGTTAGTCCCTAAAGTTGCACTTGTCTGTGAGAGGGCAAGTTAGGGCATCATCAGGTTATTGCAATAATATTTTAAGGGTTTTATGAATTGTTTTTTTAGGATGGTTGAAAGCTGGTTCAAGGTTTCAAGATAAACACAAGGTTCAAAATAAATCCAAGACATATCCCATTGATTCATTAAAGGGTATCCACGTAAATAGATCAAACAAATAAGGAAAACAAAGAAAGGAAAAATGGAAGCATTCAATTTGTCAACCCATATGGATTTCTTAATTCAAAATGTAATTTAGAAACAAGAACATGTACTTGAAGATCAGGTCTGACGAGATCCCAAGAGCTCGCTGAGTGGCAGAGTGAGGGATATGCAAATGGAACGGAACCCTAATGGGGAGAAGGAAGCGATGGTCCTTTGCAGGGCCGAGGTGGACCAGCAACCACCCACGGAGAAGGATTCTGAAATGGAAACGCAGCCAGTCCGTATAGATGAAGTCTCCGTCGTGCTTCCAGCACTAGGATGGAAGAAATGGTCCATCTCGTCGAGAAGGTTAGCGGTCGGCGTAGAGGAAACCGAAGAGGGTGGCTCCAACTCGTTCTCTAGCGAGAGAGAACCAGCGATTTGGGACCAGATCAATGCTAAGAATAGACGGTGGGTGCGACAAGTGCTAAACCCTAGCCGCTGCCACAACCTTTTTCTAAAGTTTGAAAGCCATTCAAATAGCAGAGACCTCGAGGATCTTCGGCTCTTGGGGGATTCTCCGACTTCGCTCTGGTGCAGGAATCTAGTTAAGAGTAATGCAAGAGCGAGGATCATTCTGAATATCGCAGCAAGACTAGCTCCGAGATTGTGGTAAGATTCCCCCCTTTTGTAAAGACCATTGCCGGATCTTCTCTTTGCTTGCAGGCTCAAGACTCAGACTCCGTTTTTAGCTCAAAACCCAAATCCACCAAGCTACAGGTATTCCACTTGGGTTCCAACGACTAATCTTCAAAGGACGGCAGCTTGGAAATGGCTCACTGCTATGGGACTATGGGAATCTAAAAAATGCAACCATTTCTCTCACTTCTCGTTTGCATGGAGGAGCACCTTCAGTCACTCATCCAAGCTCTTACAAGCAGGTCGTGAAATCAAGGACTTCCGCTCCTTCGGGGTTCAAGGCTGAAGCTTCAAAAGTAAAGGAGTCCTATGGATCTGCCTTCATTGTGGAGTAGTGCACAGAACCTCCAATAGAAGAAGTTGAAGATCCCCAAGTCTATGGCTATGCCTTTATCTACCAGGCAAAATCCCTCATTTGTCGCTTCAACGGACTTTGGCCCTCGGCCCCTGCGCTAAAGGAATGGGTTAACAAGACCTAGTCGGAAGGTCATGAGCTGTTCTTCTGCTCCAAGGTGTTTTTCATCATCAACTTCTCCACAGAAGCTGAATGTCAACACGTGCTAGAGCAAGGTCCTTGGTTCTGGGGCAGATCTGGTCTGTCCATGCAGAGATGGTTCCCAGAATTCAATCCACTGACCATGACAGGCATGACTACACCGGTCTGGGTAAGACTACCCAATCTACCCCTGCATTTCTATTCTTCATCCTTTTTACCCACCCTGGGCAATGCATTGGGTAGATTTATCAAGATAGACACAGACAGAATAGCGAAAGGCTTCGTCACTTTCGCCCTCATATGCGTTGAAATTGACCTCAATCAAGGGCTTCCGGATAGGATTTTTATAGACTGGGATGAGGGAGATCCTTTCATATAGATGGTCGATTATGAGAACACCGCCTTCAGATGTCGCTCCTATCATAAAACAGGGCACCTCCAGACAACTTGTCCTCTTTCCCCAATCCCTCCCTCAACTTCTGGAGCACGTAAAAGATCCAATGGTTGGCAAGGACTAAAATCTCACAAAATCAGCCTGAACCCTTCCTCGAAAAACAAGCAACATCACAAAGACGCTCCAACTCCTCCACCTTCCTCAATGCCTTCGTAGGCCCCAACTTTCGCTCCACAGCCAACTATCGACCCAAAACACCATCCTGTGGCCTCAGCACAAAATCCTGAAGATTCAGAAGTCATGATTCCAACTCCTACAATTAAGTCCTTGCATCCACCTCTCGAAAAGGGGGAAACAATTGACACAATCATGATCACAGCCTCGCTCCCAGGGACTCAGAAGCGCCCTCATGAATCAGACAACTCAGACAGCGACAAAGAAGCACCCCTAGATTCAGCAACTCAAGATTATGGCACTTCCTCAGACCATCTGGCTTTGGTGGTAAAAGTTGTTGATCCTACCAGCTCCTCTGGTTGGATTGATGTTCGTAAGAAAAAAGGTAGAAAGGATCCTCACCGGCCAACACAATGATCCGGCCCTTTCTCCTTATATTGTAATGTTTCATCTTGCTTTTCCCATGCACTCTATGGGGCTCTCTTTTAGTATAGGCTAGTTTCAAGTGATCCCTTGTTCTCTTTCTAAGGGGTCTTCTCCCATCAGCAAATCAATGTATCACTTTGCACTTTTTTCATGGATTGAATAGAAGGATTCTCCCCCTTTTTTACTCAAAAAAAAAAAGAAAAAAAAGAACATGTAATTGAAAATCAAATCTTGATAATAAACAATAATAGCAAAATCTTCACTGTATTAATTAAGACCAAGAAATCAATGCATTGCAACTGAAAAATGATTTCAAGCAAGAAAAGAAGTAGAACATGAAATGAGAGAAAATCTGGCCATCAACATGTCTTTTCCATTAAGTATCAATGTTGAATAAAAATTGTGTTACAAAGATGTTCAAAACAGGTCCCTAAAATCCCAACCTTTCGACCTTAATACAGTCTTTCATTTGTCTATTTAAACTATACAGAATATCACTACAGATCCTGTTTTCTAGTATTCAGATAGCAATAAGATCTTATCAATGCTTATCTTCTAGGAGGATTAGCTCAAACGAGCACTTACATTGCCAATATAGTAAAAATATCAATAGATTAACCCAAAATACCTTTTACAACAAATTATCAAATCCCACAAAATTTGGAATCAATCTTGACTGAGGTACCCATTCGAATTATCAAAAATCCATTTGGTCAAAATTAAACTGATCATCTTTTACTTCTTAAGTAATAGCATCAAAACTTTCAAAAATTGCATGAAGGGACTTCATAGGCTATCATGGTATAATGATTGCATTGGCTTTGGTAGTCCTCTGCTTCAGCTTAATTGTTAGCAACCTAAAATTAGATTCTCACAGCTCCTTGAGTAGTGCCTTTTGTTCCTTTCTATTTTTCTTGAAACCCTATATCTTCTCTTGTTGTCTGGCATTCCATTGCTCCCCCTGAGATTTTTCTTTCTTTAATTGCTTCACCATTTTTTGTAGCTCCTTGATCTTGTCTTTTTCACTTCTAACTTTAACTTTAAACTCTGAGAATTCTTCTATAGGTGTAGGTTGGTTCAGGTCTATAGCAACTTGAGGTTTTCTCAATTTGATCTGGTATCTAGAAGATAATTCTGAGCTATGGACTTTATCATCGGTACATCTGAGTCCCTAGTCTCTAGAAGTTCTGGAATCTGATCTGGATCTGTAGAAGGATAATCTTTGTCATCAGAAACCCCACATGTGCCTCTAAAGACAACTTCAGATTTTGATGATCTAGTGGTTGCTCTTTTCATAGGTCTCCTATAATATTGAACAACTTGTTTTCCTTTTCCTTGTGTCTCCCCCAAGTTTTCAGTTTCTTTCTCATTCATGTGCAAAGAAGGTGTCTCTGCCTATTCCTTGATGTCTGTTTTAGAATCTTCAGAATTATCCTCTATGATTATAAGGTTCTCTTTTTTAATGGATGAATCAAACATGGCCTTAGAGTTTAATCTAAATTTATTGACAACCCTAGTGGAGTTTCTCTTAGGGTACTTAGGGACAGGTGTAGGCGTATTGCTCTATTTTTTACCCTTGGCACTTTTCTTAATTGTATATTTATGTTTCTCCTTGACTGGGGAATCAATTGGGCTCACAGTATAATCTTCATCCACATTCAATTCCATCTTTATCTCTGGATCAAGAAATATATCAATATCTTCATTTGGTTTTTATTTCTTACCTCTATTGGTGGTAGCTTCTTCCTNGAATCTTCAGAATTATCCTCTATGATTATAAGGTTCTCTTTTTTAATGGATGAATCAAACATGGCCTTAGAGTTTAATCTAAATTTATTGACAACCCTAGTGGAGTTTCTCTTAGGGTACTTAGGGACAGGTGTAGGCGTATTGCTCTATTTTTTACCCTTGGCACTTTTCTTAATTGTATATTTATGTTTCTCCTTGACTGGGGAATCAATTGGGCTCACAGTATAATCTTCATCCACATTCAATTCCATCTTTATCTCTGGATCAAGAAATATATCAATATCTTCATTTGGTTTTTATTTCTTACCTCTATTGGTGGTAGCTTCTTCCTAACCTTTACCTACAGGAGCATCTTCAAAGATTTGCAAAGTTTGCATCTTCCTTTTGCTAGCCCATGTTACCCTAGCTGCAGATGATTCTACTTTAATTGTTGGCTCAGTCACTGTACCAATCTATTTCTATTTAGTTGATTTCTTCCCTTTGGCATTTTTGGATTTATCTTATTGTGAATCATTTCCTAGAGATTGGATTAGCCAATCCCAGGGTCTCTGGACTTCATTCAAAGAGGATATGACCAATGTCTTTATTAAAACTTGGTGAAAAAGACTATATTTGGCTATAGCAGGATGAGACTGCACCCTTTTGGACATTTTAGATAAACTCTTAAGTAGGAAATAGGGTAAATTGAGAGGATAATCTCCATTAATGTGCATTAACAGTCCGATATGGTAAATATAAACCAGTGAAAATCTACCATCACATGTAATATACATGTGGATGATTATCAAATCAGTATTCCTTCTTCATCCAACTATGTGGTATTCCCTTTTTCCACTTAGGGTTTTGTTTTTCTGGGATTAAGAACTGATTCACAGATTCCATAACCACATTCTCTTTCTTCCACCACCTTTCTCCACCAATTGGCAATTTGCAGGCTCTTGCAATTGAGTGTTTAGTCACCATCATCGGTAATTTCCCAATTACAACTTCAAATCCATCAAAATTATGTGCGAAGATCATTGAGACATGTTCATCATGTCCCTGGAAGGTTGTGAAAAGATCAAACCAACCTGCATCTTTAAACCTCTGCACCATTTGTGGGTATGCTTAAAGTAATTATGTGCCCTCATGTTCCAATCTAATAATCTGTCCACTCTTCTTCAGTGCCATGTTGCTCGTATAGTCCTATAAATAGATCTACGAGGTTTTGATACTGAGAATTTTAAATTCCTGTGACTGTTAGAAACTAAACACCTTGTCTCTACACAAAATACTCAATACATTAAAATAGAAGGTGATGGTTTATGTTAATGATATTAAAACATGTTTGATTTGATGCAAGTCAGGCTGGTACAACTCAATCCCTCGCATATAGTGGTTATGATTACAATATAAACTTGGGAAGAGATCGTGGAGAGGCATGCAGATCCTCTAATTACGATTTGCAGAATGATGGCGTGATCAGGGTGAGCTGGCGCATGTAAAAACATGATTATCCCTAGCGCTGCAGGAATAGCGCTATTCCTGTAGCGCCATTCATGATTTGGCAAAATTTTGAAAATTCAAAAATGAAATAGACAAGTGATGTGACAAGATCCATCAAATCAAATCCTAAACCTTCAAAAACTTAAGAAAATAATTTAAAAGTGCAAAATTGCAAAACATGACAAATCAAACCAAGGGGTAAAATTCAAATTTTACGCAACAACGCATAAGCAGGGAGGATTTAGGATTAGGGATACTCACTTAATCAAAAACAAAGCTAAAGACTAACACTGGATCCTTCTGGGGGTAAAGTTTCATGAGGAAACTTTAATATCTGCAAACCAATGCCTTTACCTTGCTTCTGATTCTCTGATTTCCCTATTCTGTCATCCTTTATTTACAACACAATTGTATAAAAACAATTCCATTGGGTATATGGAGTCTTTATTGAAAGAAAAACCTATTGTACAAACTGAAACCTTTGATAAATATTTAAAGAAAATAATGTTTCAAGAACCTCCCATTCACTAGGCCTCCAAAAATCTCAGTGTCATCTAGATTATGTAAGAGAAAAGTATTGTTATTCATGACCTTGGCTATTTTGAAAGGACCATGCCATAAGTTGTCAAACTTACCATGTTTAGCTTTGTCCTCTCTTCTAGCATCCCATATTAATACCAAATTTCCTTCTTTGAAAATATATTTCTTGGTTCCCTTATCAAATGTGGCTTTGAATTTTCTCTGATGAACAACAAATTTCTAATCCATGTTTTCTCTGACCTAGTGAACTTCGATCATCTGAAAAACTCTCCTTTGGATATCATTGGGTTCTTATAGCTCCTCTTGCAGAAAATTTAAAACCGGTAAACCCAATTGAGTTGGAAAAATAGCCTATGTTCCATACACCATTTGGAATGGGGAAGTTCCAATGGACTTCTTGTTACTGATACCATCAGCACATAGGGCGAACTTTAACTTGGAATCACGTGACCTTTTGTTTTCTGCAAGTAGTTTTTTGATAATCCTTATGAGACTCTTATTGGACGACTCTGCTAACACGTTTCCTTGGGGATAGTAAGGAGTAGAGTGGACAAATTTGATGTTATACTTATTGCAAAAATCAATCATGGAGTTTGATTTGAAAGCTTGAGCATTGTTAGTAACCAGCTTCTTAGGACAGCCAAATCTAGAAAAAATATGTCCTTCAAGAAATTCCATGATTACCTTGTTTGTTGCATTTCGAGTTGGAATTTCTTCAATCCACTTAGTAAAGTAATCTGTGGTTCTAAGAATCCACGTATGTTGTCCAGAAGATGAAGGGTTGATTTCCCCGATGAAGTCCAAGCCCCGCTGTTGAAATGGTCCATGAGCAATGATGGGTTTCAAAGGCAGAGACATAAGTTTTTTCTTTCCTGGAAATTTTTGACATGGTTCACATGCCTTGACCTGAGAAAATATGTTTGAAAGCAAGACTGGCCAGTAATAGCCTGCTCTTAGAATCTTGAAAGCAATAGCTTTCCAATGGTGATGACCTCCACAAACACCATGATGTAAATCACAAAAAAATTGTTTAGCTTCTTCTTCATTAACACACCTCAACAAAATCCCATTAAGATCTTTCCATAACAGGATTTGATCAATAATGCAACACTTTGTTGATTTCAATTTAAGTGATTTGAACTTTGATTTATCCAATTCAGGAGGAGACTAAAAATTTAGCAGGAAAAAAAACAATATCTTTGTACCATGGTGAAGAAGCATATTTACTATTTACCTGTGAGCCAGTTTCCTCAATCTGGAATGAAGAATTATGTGATTTGCTTGAGAGATGATACAACCCAATTGCTTTGCAATTTGACTCTGTCATTAATTTGTCAAGGCCTTGTCATTTTATCAACTGAGTGGGCTTTATAGTTAGATTGTACTCCATAATTTTTCTTATCCACTTTCCCCTTTTTCCTTCACAATCAGGTTGAACTGGAATTTCTTTAATTGCACTACTTGGCACATATGCAGTGATTTCAGATTGTAGAACATATATTCTGAAGGATTTTCAAGCCTTTACCAGAGCATATGCATGTTTCTCCATTATATCATATTTTAGTTCAAAGTCTCTGAGAGTTTTGTTGAAGAAGGAGATGGGTTGCTCATGCCCTTGATCATTTCTTTGTAAAAGAATAGCAGCTATGGTGTCTTCAGAGGCAAATGAAAAAATTCCTTGGAGTAATCTGGACTGATGAGAACAGGGGCCTGAACAAGATCCTGCTTAATCTTCTCAAAATATTCTTTAGATTCCAACTAAAAATCGAAATAAGTCATTCATATCTAGGGTCAAGCATACTTTCATGCGCAGATATCTATGGTATGATAGATTTTAAGCCACACCCTCGCCCTACCGCCACATGGTAGCTCGATGGTCTTTTTATTGCTCAGGAATCCTGGATCAACACAACAAGTTATGGTTGGTATGGTGTTGTTTCTGCAAACAAGCCATTTATGATCTATATGGTTGATGCAGTGTTGTTTCTACAAAACAAGTCATTGATCTATGTATTCTAAATAATCATACATTTCCATAGATCAAGCTTTCTTCTTACTGGATTGTTTTTTAGTATTTTGTGTTTAGTTTGATGAAGCTTTCTGCTTACTGGATTTTTTTGAGTATTTTGATTTTAGTTTGAGAGCCCTTCAATTCCTATACTTCGTCAGATCTCTGCGGAGGAATAAAAGTATCCAAAGGACCCTGTACCTGGACATTGGTGATATGGCGACTGTAAGTCCCATTGTCTTCTAGATTTAGAGTTTGATTCTCTATCGTTACTACTGACATGTTGATTGATCTGCAGAAAACGGTGATCCGGTTGGACATGACGTGCTCTAAATGCAAGAAAGTCGCCTTGCATTCTGTCACAAAAATTGAAGGTGATAATTATTTGGGTTCTTGTTATTTAATTTTCTTTTGGTGTTAATGTTTATGAATGTTTGGGTGATTGCAGGAATCGATTCCCTGGTGATCAATATGGAGGAGAGCACCTTGATTGTTATTGGAGACGCGGATCCCGTTTACATGACCCAGTTGCTGAAAAATAAATTCAATTGCGCTAAATTGGTCTCAAAAGATTTTTTTTATTTGATACCCAATCCACTTGATTTCTACATCCTTTTTCAACATATCAGTAATGTACTTGATAATCTCTGCAAAAATGGGTATAAATATCCTGAAAAAAATTATTTTACCTATGAAGGATTGGATAGACTTCTTGTTCCTTGGAATGTCTATCTGCGGGATAACTTTTACTCTTTCAGGATCTATCTTAATTCCTTCTGGTGAAACAATATGTCCCAAAAGTTTTCCTTCTTCCATGGAAAAATGGGATTTTTTAGGGTTAAGTGATATACTGTACCTCCTGCATTTTTTAAATGTCTGCTTCAAATGTTGTAAATGTTCTTCATCAGATGTTGAAAATACAATGATGTCATCAAGATAAATAACCACAAACCTGTATTTCTCACCAATAAAAGCAATGTCCATAGCCCTCTGAAAGGTTTCTCCTGCATTCATCAATCCAAAGGGCATCTTTTCATACACGAAAGTGCCCCGGGGAGTGGTAAATGTTGTTTTCTTCTTGTCTTCCTCCATTACTGATATCTTATTGTACCCTGAATAGCCATCAAGCATAGAAATCTTCTTTTCCCCTACTACTCTTTGTAAAATATGATCCATTTTTTGTAATGGATAATTGTCCTTTAAAGAGAACCTGTTCAAATTCTTGAAGTCCCCACAAAGCCTTATTTCTCCACTCTTCTTCTTGACATGAACTAAATTAGATACCTACTCTAAGTATCTCAGTGGCACTATGATTTTGGCATCCAATAACTGTTTCATCTCTTTTTCTATTATGGGTAACAATAAAGGATTAAATTGCCTAGACTTATGCTTAAAAGGTTTTGATCCAGGCTTCAGAGGAATCTTGTGCTGCATAATCTTTGTATCAAAAACCTTTAGGTCTTCATAAGACCAAGAAAATACATCTGAATACTGCTTCATCAAATTGACATATATGTCTCTTTGTTTTTCTGACAGTTTTCTGGATAATTTCACCATCCTGGGATTTAAATCAGAACTGATATCACAGTCTACTACATCAGTCTCTTCTGTCTGAATAACAGCTTTTCTAGAAACATCATTGTGATCAAACAATCTCTCAAGTAGAGCCAAACCTTTAGGCAAATTATTTGTTTTCAATTCAACGATTTTGTGCCCAACAACGCTATCTTGAAGAACATTTGCAACATGTACCTCTATATCATCATCTTCATGGTCATGATCTATTGAAATATTGGAAAATTCTTCAATAGTCTTTAAGAATCTTTGAATCTCCTAATCGTCTTTAAAAACCTGCCATTTTTTTATGTTATCTCGTATTGAGGGTCTGTGTCTAACCTCAATCTCAAATTTTAAGTTAGGAAACATTGGAGTCTTAAAGTTACTGGCAGCAAGTGCTAAGGAGTCAGCCTGTTGATTCAAATTCTTATGCACAAAAGTGATGTTGAATGCCAAGAATAAATTATCCACATAATCCCACACTTCATTCCTATATTGTTTTAACCTTTGCTATTTGGTTTGATAAATGCTTTTAATCTTATGGATAATGAGTTTTGAATCTCCAAAAACAAAAAGTTTATCTATACTCATATCTTTAGCAGCTTTAAATCCTAACAGCAAATCTTCATATTCACTGATGTTGTTGGTTGTATCAAATTCAAGTTTATATGACATAAGCATGACTTCTTAGGTAGGAGAAATGGAGTCCCAGCCCCATAACCTTCTTTTGAGCAAGCCCCATCAAAATACATTTTCCAGACAATTTTTTCTGCATTGTGTCCAACTACAAGTTTTATTCTTCTAACTGATGTTTCTATCGTCCGATCACCAATATGAAAAATAGAGGAGCTAGGTTCATCTTCTACAACATATACAGGATGATTACTAGGGTTTACATGATCACTTACCAAGTAATCCAATCTTACTTCCCTGTACAATATCCGATGTTCTCCACCAAAAACAAGTATGGTAGCATAAATGAGATCCATCTGTAAACTTCCTCCTACTTTCTTAGCCCAAGATCTTGACAGAAGCATTCCAAATTTTGGAGGTATGTCAGCCACAATAACATCCATTACCACACTTTTCATAGGTAACTGAGAAAGAGTAAGAACCATGTCCTTGATGACTCCCAGACATTTAACTTTTCTTGAGTCAAAAGAATATAGGTCAAGGTAGGGTTTAGTGATGTCTAACCCTAATTCATCCATTACCACTTTAAGTGTGACATTTTGTGAAGCCTCTGAATCCATTAAACAGTTATGCAATATTTGTCATGAATATTCAGTGATATGTAGAAAGGAGGAGAAGCATCAGTCATGTCCTCAATATCAGGTCCAATGGTTATAGAAGGATTCTCATCTTCAAAGTTGATAGTATCTGAAAAGGTGACCTGAGTAGAGGGTTGTAATGCCTTGAGAACAGTCTTCCTAAAAGGATATGTTTTCATTAGTTCTATAAGGGGTATAGGAATTTTAATCTTGTTAATTTCATGTTCCAGGCTGAAAGAAGAAACAACCTTTTATGTTTCCTTTAACTCTGTAGTACTGACCTTGACAGGTTGCTTTAATTGTTGATCACTTTGAATCCCAGGACTGTCTTTGTTGATTCATGATTTGACTGGAGTACTGGCCTTCTTTGTTGAAATAGGTATATCCACCTTAGGTGTATTTGAATTGGATCTAATATCATATTTCTTTCTTTTAGGTTCCTTCTGGATAACCTCATCATCATCCCCTTCTTCAAACTGATTTAATATCAAAACATCTTCATAATTCTGTTGTGTCAAATGAGTAGGGGATGATTTTGAATCATTTAAATGTACTATAGGGTCATATTCAGTATCATCTTCTTCCTCCACCTCTTCTACTACATTATTTTGGAAAGGAGGGAAAACGTTTTGATCTTCCTGATTCTTCCTTTCTCTTGGTAAGATTTGAGGTACATTATTCGGCCTCCTAAATTGATTAGGATTTTTGTATCCACCTTCCTGTGTAGGTCTACTAGGTTGTTTTTGTTCCATTTTCAACCTAGCCATCTCAGATGTCAAGGTTTTAACATTTTATCCATTTCATCTATCTTAGAATCAGTTGTTGTATGAGAAGAGGAAGGAAGCTCTTCTTTCTGTTTTTTCCTGTCTCTATCACCCCTGGACTTTAACTTGTTTGTTGCTAGTATGTTAGATTCTACCTCAATAGTTGCTTCCTACATCAGACTCAGAGTAGCAGACCTCCTTTCTCTTAGTAACAAAGAGAATTCAGCATCAAAGGCATTGGCAAAGGTGATTTTGGTTAATGTTTCTAAAGGCTTAATTTCATCTGGAATTTTACTATACATTTTATTGAACCTTTTTGTAAAATCAGATATTGATTCACCTTGTTTTCTTTTTAAAAAAACAAATTCAGTAATGTCTTAAAAAGGTATCATCCAATGCATCAATATATGCAATTGAATTAGGTGGCAAGCTCCTGAACCATTTTATTTCTTCGCCATCTAAACTTTGCACAAAAAGTCTCATCCAAACATTTGCATGCTCTACATTAAAATTCTCTGCAAAACTGTAGAAAGAATTTAAATGCTCTTCAGCAATAACTCCTCCTTATCCATTGAATCTTGGAAAATATTTCATATAATCATTTGGTGGAAAAGCATACAAAACTTGTGGCAGGTTTAATGGTGCATATCTAGCTACAACAATTGCATCCATTCTATTTACAACCATATTTTCTATCTTTGGTGTTTGAGATTTAGGAGTAAGCAAAATTGGTGATGTAGAAAGAGAAATTGTCCCTTGTGTGAAGCAACTTAGTTGAGATGATATTAGTTCTCGATCTTCAGAAAACTGAGGTTTCTTTTCTGGATTAGAATAGGATGATGGTCCCAGAAAAGGAGGGTTTTCAAAAGATGAATAACGTGGTTTATTTTCTTCAGAAGAGAAAGATTGAGGTGATGAAGAGAGTATTTTTGGTTCACTTTTAATATATTTACTATAATCTCTCAAAGCTTCAGCTATAGACAAAGTATTTTCTTGTTCCTCTTCAATGAGCTCAGCAAACAACTTCCATTGATTTAGATTTAGTTCTGAAATAGTTGAAGGAAAAGAAATTGTAATAGGCTCAATGACAAGATTAATTTCACTTTCAAGAATCACTCCATCTGATTGGAATTTGACAGTTTCCGAAGACTTTCCTTGAGAGTTGATTGAAGGCAATTTTTCCTTTGAAAGAGAGGACTGTCCAGGAATGATTTTAGGTTTTCTTAATAATTTTTCAGGGTCTGGTACTGCTGCAACAGGCTCTGGGTTTTTCTTGGTAACTGGTTTCTTTGTAGATGATGAGGAAGTGGGAGGAGTTTTAGGTCCTTTACCTTCTCTTTTAGGAGCCACAATTACCATAGAGGAGTCGCCAAGTGAAAAATCACAGTCTCATGTAATTGTCCAAAATCTTGTTTACCAGCAAGATTTGAATCTAATCTTTTTGTTCTCCCAGAAAAGATATATTCATTCCTTCGTCCCCGGCAACAACGCCAAAATATGTTAGTCCCTAAAGTTGCACTTGACTGTGAGAGGGAAATCTATTGCATCATCAAGTTATTGCAATAATACTTTAAGGGTTTTATGAATTGGTTTTTTTTAGGATAGTTGAAAGTTGGTTCAAGGTTTCAAGGTAAACACAAGGTTCAAAATAAGGCCAAGAGATATACCACTGATTTGTTAAAGGGTAGCCACATAAATAGATCAGACAAATAAGGAAAATAAAGAGAGGAAAAATGGAAACATTCAATTTGTCAACCCATATGGATTTCTTATTTCAAAATGTAATTTAGAAGCCAGAACATGTACTTGAAAATCAAATCTTGATAATAAACAATAACAACAAAATCTTCACTGTATTAATTAAGACCAAGAAATCAATGCATTGTAACTAAAAAATGATCTCAAGCAAGAAAAGAAGTAGAACATGAAATGAGAGAAAATATGACCATCAACATGTCTTTGCCATTAAGTATCAATCTGGAATAAAACTCATCTTACAAATATGTTCAAAACAGGTCCCTAAAATCCCAACCTTTCAACTTTAATACAGTCTTTCATTTGTCTATTTATTCTATACAGAATATGACTACAGATCTTATTTTCTAGTATTCAGTTAGCAATAGGATCTGGTCAATGCCTATATTCTAGGAGGATCAACTCAAATTGCCAATATAGTAAAAATATCAACACCTTAACCCAAAATACCTTTTACAGCAAATTATCAAATCCCACAAAATTTGGAATCAATCTTGACTAAGTTACCCATTCGAATTATCAAAAATCCATCTGGTCAAAAATAAACTGATCATATTTTATTTCTTGAGTAATAGCATCAAAACTTTCAAAAATTGCATGAAGGGACTTCATAGGCTATCATGGTATAATGATTGCACTAGCTTTGGTAGTCCTCTGCTTCAGCTTGGTTGTTAGCAGAATATTGTGCCAATACAACCTAAAATTAGATTCTCGCAGCTCATTGAGTAGTGCCTTTTGTTCCTTTCTCTTTTTCTTGAAACCATGTATCTTCTCTTGTTGTCTGGCATTCCATTGCTCCACGTGAGCTTTTTCTTTCTTTAATTGCTTCACCATTTTATGTAGCTCCTTGATATTGTCTTTTTCACTTCTAACTTTAACTTTAAACTTTGGGAATTCTTCTACAGGTGTAGGTTGGTTTGGTTTGGGTCTATAGCAGCTTGAGGTTTTCTCAATTTGATCTGGTATCTAGAAGAAAATTCAGAGCTATGAACTTCATCATTAGTACTATTTGAGTCCCTGGTCTCTGGAAGTTCTAGAATCTTATCTGGATTTGTAGAAGGATAATCTTAGGTCATCAGAAACCCCACCTGTACCTCTAAACACAACTTTAGATTTTGATGATCTAGTGGTTTCTCTTGTCATAGGTCTCCTATAATACTGAACAACTTGTTTTCCTTTTCCTTGTGTCTCCCCCAAGTTTCCAGTTTCTTTCTCATTCATGTGCAAAGAAGGTGTCTCTGCCTGTTCCTTGATGTCTGTTTTAGAATCTACAGAATTATCCTCTATTATTATAAGATTCTCTTTTTTAATGGATGAATCAAACATGGCCTTAGAGTTTAATCTGAATTTATTGACAGACCTAGTGGATTTTTTCCTAGGGTACTTAGGCACAGGTGTAGCCTTCTTCCTCTATTTTTTACCCCTAGCACTTTTCTTAATTGTAGATTTTTTTTTCTTCTTGACTGGGGAATGAATTGGGCTCACAGTATAATCTTCATCCACATCCATTTCCATCTTTATCTCTAGATCAAGAAATATATCAATATATTCATCTGGTTTTGATTTCTTACCTCTATTGGTGGTAGCTTCTTCCTGACCTTTACCTACAGGAGCGTCTTCAAAGATTTGTTGAGTTTGCATCTTCCTTTTGCTAGCCCGTGTTACCCTAGCTGCAGATGATTCTAATTTAATTGGGGGCTCGGTGACTGTACCAATATGTTTTTGTTTAGTTGATTTCTTCCCTTTGGCCTTTTTGGATTTATCTGACTGTGAATCATTTCCTAGATATTGGATTAGCCAATCCTAGGGTCTCTGGACTTCATTCAAAGAGGAGATGACCAATGTCTTTATTAAAACTTGGTGAAAAAGACTGCCTTTGGCTGTCGTAGGATGAGACTGCACCCTTTTGGACATTTTAGATAAACTCTTAAGCAGGAAATAGGGTAAATTGAGAACATAATCTACATTAATGTGCATTAACAGTCTGATATGGTAAATATAAACTAGTGAAAACCTACCCTCACACGTAATATACCTGTGGATGATTATCAAAGCAGTATGTCATTCCTTCTTGATCCAGCTATGTGTTATTCCCTTTTTCCAGTTAGGTTTTTGTTTTTATGGGATTAAGAACTTATTCATGAATTCCATAACCACGTTCTCTTTCTTCCACCACCTTTCTCCACCAATTGGAAATTTGGAGGCTCTTGCAATTGAGTGTTCGGTCACCATCATCAATAATTTCCCAATTACAAGTTCAAAGCCATCAAAATTATGTGCGAAGATCATTGAGACATGTTCATCATGTCCCTGGAAGGTTGTGAAAAACTCAAACCAAGATGCATGTTTAAACCTCTGCTCCATTTGTGGGTATGCTTCAAGTAATTTTGTGCCCTCAGGTTCCAATCTAATAATCTGTCCACTCTTCTCTGGTGCCATGTTGCTCGTATAGTCCTGTAAACAAATCAGTGAGGTTTTGATACTGAAAATTTTCAATTCCTGTGACTGTTAGAAACCAAACACCTCGTCTCTGCACAAAATACCTGATACATTAAAATAGAAGGTGATGGTTTTTGTTAATGATATCAAAACACGTTTGATTTTATGCAGGTCAGGCTGGTACAACTCAATCCCTCGCATATAGTGGTTATAATTTCAATATCAACTCGGCAAGAGATTGTGGAGAGGCATGCAGATCCTCTAATCACGATTTTTGGGATTATGACGTGATCNAACACGTTTGATTTTATGCAGGTCAGGCTGGTACAACTCAATCCCTCGCATATAGTGGTTATAATTTCAATATCAACTCGGCAAGAGATTGTGGAGAGGCATGCAGATCCTCTAATCACGATTTTTGGGATTATGACGTGATCCGGGCGAGCTGGTGCATGTAAAAACATGATTATACCTAGCACTGCAGGAATAACGCTATTCCTGTAGCGCCATTCATGATTTGGAAAAATATTGAAATAGACAAGTGATGTGACAAGATCCATCAAATCAAATCCTAAACCTTCAAAAACTTAAGAAAATCATTTAAAAGTGCAAAATTGCAAAACATGATAAATCAAACCAAGGGGTAAAAGTCAAATTTTAGGCAATAACACGTAAGCAGGGAGGATTTAGGATTAGGGATACTCACTTAATAAAAAACAAAGTTAGAGACTAACACCACCCATCAACTTGTAAGCAAGGGTGAGATATTATTCATGGATCATGAAGAGATTCAATCAACAATTTTCTCACGAAGAGAAAGCATGTCTCAAATGGGATTTGAACCTAAGTAGAGAGAATAACAATTTCTCCTTTCGACCACCCAAGCTGCACCCAGTTGACAGCTTGGTTGATTTCACTTAATAGTGACTATTTTTATAATTATCCATTTCCACTAATAAATCTATTTATACATGGGATAGAGGAAAATAGAGAGATGTTTATTTTTTCCTTGATTCCTTTCCTTCCCCTTCATCTATAGAAGAAAATGAACCCATACTTAACCAATCTCGTGAATTTTTTTATGATGACTTTCTTTGTACTATGGGTCCATACTTAGATAATATCCCAATTCCTATTGATAATATATGATGATATATCATTCATAACAACAAACTACATAAAGCATAATGATACTCAAACAAATTTGATCCCTAACTCTTTTTCGCTCTCTTTATAATAATAATTTAATTATAGACGTGTTTATTGTCAGACAATT
>SNQJ01S0030472.1:111056-149459 GCA_010110895.2 Picea sitchensis | reverse complement strand
CAGTTGGCATTATCATAAGCAATAAGTTGTATTTCGATTAGAATAATAAAAGGACAAATTAAAGGAAGGAAATGATTAGTCAAGCATGTAAAATCAAAACCAAATCTAGAGTTCATCCTCAATTCATAGTGCACACATTAGTTACATAGACCTTGACAGAATTTTGACATTACTAAATTTATTTAACATTTTCAAAAGAATATCTATGTGATGATACGACAACTAGGACCACCATTACAACTAGGACCAACTAGGACCACCGATAATATTTATTTATTTTAGTAGTGTAAATCATTGGTGCTCGATGGTCACCATTAATGAATGCATTAAGAGAAGTGGAATATAACAGTTTCCCAAGGATTGGAATAAATTCCAAAAAAGGAGATGAAGAAAAATATTTGATTAGAAATGATCCAATAACTTGTGTGTTCTATTACAAACACATAATAAATCATCAATAATAATTTTTTCCCATGCACATAATAAATCATCAATAATAACTTTTTCCCATGACTACAAATACTTTGTTATAATATCTAAAATTAGAGAAATCCATCTTGACCATGGATTATTATAAATCATCAATAATAACTTTTTCCCATAACTACAAATACTTTGTTATAATATCTAAAATTAGAGAAATCCATCTTGACCATGGATTATTATGGGCGAAGAGTGTACCAATCCATGCAACAAACTTACAGGAATTTTGGGATTCCCATCATCTAATTTAGGTCAATAGCAAACAATTAAGGAAAATAATGCATCCATAAAGGTCCATAAAGGTGCGTCACACTTTTTATTAAAATGTGGCAATGAAAATTTTGTATTTTACATTTTGATTTTTATATTAAATCTCTCAAAACTCATATACTTCTTGAGAATTTTGTTGTATAATAAAAAGACAATTTGTGGGGAATTGTGTTTTATTTTTAATGCCATTTTTTTCTAAAACTTTTAATCTCATTTAATATGCAATTTTTCTTTTAAATATGTTTATCCTTGCAATATTCTAAAAACTTTAAGAAGTGACTTTTGTTCACAACAACTATTATAACATGCAAACAATTAAGGAAAATAATGCATCCATAAGGGTGCGTCACACTTTTTATTAAAATGTGGCAATGAAAATTTTGTATTTTACATTTTGATTTTTATATTAAATCTCTCAAAACTCATATACTTCTTGAGAATTTTGTTGTGTAATAAAAAGACAATTTGTGGGGAATTGTGTTTTATTTTTAATGTGCCATTTTCTAAAACTTTTAATCTCATTTAATATGCAATTTTTCTTTTAAATATGTTTATCCTTGCAATATTCTAAAAACTTTAAGAAGTGACTTTTGTTCATTAACAATTATTATATATATATATATATATATATATATATATATATATATATATATATATATATATATATATATTTTATCCCACATGTTTTCAATTTTTTTTTTTTTTTTTTTTGAGAAATTAGATTATTAATTTTTTCGAATTTCACTAATTAAAATTTAAATCACATTTAATATATATTTTTATCCAAAACGTATTTCATTCTCTTATGTAAAATGAAAAAAATAAAAATACCCTTTGTAAGAGTAAACATTAATGAGTATCCCAAATATTTTTATCTAATTTATTGGGTAAATACATTTTAAGATATTAATTCTTCTCTAGGCACATTCACAACCGAGGAAAACATGTATATAAGTTTTATACCAAAATAAATAAAAATTATAATATGAATTTGAAAACAGGGAAATTATATGTCATTATAAATAAGATATAATGAGAAATCCATTGGCACCAATTCCACCACCTGACATGGAATATTTGAAGGGATTTCACACATTGGAAGTTGTATCTCCATAAAAGGGGGAATGTATGAGGTCTTTTAAACCCTTGTCAAGATTAAATCTTGATCGAGGATAAAACTTGTTCGAGAGTTTATAATACCTTGTGTTGATTCTTGAAGTGTACATTCAAGTATCAACATGAAAAAACTCATTTAGGGTTGGTCAAAAGGAAAAGGGGCATGGAACTTGGGTTGCTTTAAGCCCTAAGACCAATATTTGTAGGAAAATTGATTTGTTAAGATAGTTAGTGGAGCTCTTGTGCCTTATGGGTACTAGGTCTCCTTAAATGTTTGAGAAATAAATTTTAAACGTGTCTTAAATTAGTGGTAAAATCTTTAATAAATTGAGTTAGTACCCATTATGGTACATTAAATTCTAAGCTGCATAAATAGGATATAATGCAAATCAAGATAACTAGCAACAAAATGCAACTGTGAAACCATGTAAATAACAACTGTCTAAGTCTAAAACCTTGTATGAGTTTAAACAAAGGAAACTAATCAACAAATTAGGGGAAAAAATGGGAAAAGACTTGAACCATAAAGTACAAAGAAAACAATAGATATACCATAGAAAGATAATTTAATTAAAAGTTTTGATAACCAATTGTCATAACCCAATTGACAATAAGTTGTTAGGCTCCCAATGAGTAGGATGTTTCCAAAACCATATGCTACTCATTACAACATGCAATCAAGCGTGAGAAACCTCAAACGATGAAGAAATTAGGAGATTCTACACTTAGATTGTATCTAAGGATTCTCCATACATTATTTTATTAGCCTTGTTTAATTGAATAAAATTGTATAACCATTAATCCATATAAATAAATATACCTTAGGAATAAAGCTTACTTATTTTCACCCTAATGCTTGACCTCTATTGTAATCCATCCTATATTTACAAACTACTATTGGACTACTTAAGAGATTAAAACAACATGAGATTCAATTTTAATTTTTTTAACTCAAGCTTACTTTCTCTTTTCTCCTCTTTATTTAAGTCTCCTTCTCTTATAGACGCTAAGATGGAAAATAAAAAGACATAGTTTCCTCCTCATCAATATAATATAACAAATAAAAGTGAATAATAATAATTATTTGACGGTTAATAAGTGAAAGGTCACTTGATCTAATGTAGAGTAAGGCCACCTAGGAAAACTAAGGGCCCACCACTATTCTAATGTAGAGTAAAGCTACCTTAAAAAACTAAGAGCCCACCACTATTCTATTAGGCACACATTCAACTTCAAAGATATAATATAACGAATAAAAGTAAATAATAATAATTATTTGATATAGGTGAAAAGACACTTTATCTAATGTAAGTAAGGTTACATAGGAAAACTAAGGGCTCACCACTATTCCATTAGGCACACATTCAATTTCAAAAAGACATAAAATCTTGAAGCTTAATTAATTCCTTATCTTTATCATCCATATTTAATAATCCAGATTATAGATTTAATAATGGGAAAACTCATTAAATATAAACATCATATATCATTCACCATTTGATATTTTTAAACACAATTTTTTTTATCTACACATCAAATCATCTTCATCTTCAAAATATTAATGATCCCAAAATAAGTACATGCTAATGTTTTGTAATGATTAAACATGTTTTTCTAGGTGATAGAAAGTGTCACCATCAAGATGCAATAGTCAGTGACTCAAAATTCATTTCATAATAATCAAAATTCATTTCATAATAACCATAGTTAAGAAAAGCAAATTTGTTAAGATAAAAAGGTGTTTCCATTGAGAGTGAAAATATAATCCTACTCAAGTATACCATTAAAAGTGAAAAAAAAATTGAATTGGAAGGATAAATACTTCTCCTTTCCTATTGGTAAGTAAACGAAATTGGAAGTTTCTAATCTTGACATTCCATTCCCATCATCATAATCAATGAAACACTAAGCTCATGCATCTAATTAAACTTTTAAATGCCATGCACCACTCTACACTATGCATGCTACTCGCACTAGTTTTAATGAAGCAAGGGATACAAAATTGTGACTAACTTATTCATAAAGTTATTCATAAAGGAGAGGAATGATAGATGAAAAATTACAAAAGAGAAAGGATAACTTTGCTACAACAAAATTGGATTGATATCTCGTCATTATTTTGAATTTATTTTCTTCACATTCGTTTATTGAAATCATGTTCAAATGATGATAAAAAACAATTTGATCATACAAAACAATTATTCATACATATCACAACCTGATAAAAAACAATTTGATCATCCAAACAATTATTCATACATATCACAACCTGATAAAAAACAATTTGATCAAACAAAACAATTATTCATACATATCACAACATGATAAAAAACAATTTGATCATCCAAACAATTATTCATACATATCACAACATCAAGCAACATTTAAGAGAAATGCTATTATAGGTTCTAAACCTCATCATGTGTGTGCGCGCATATAGATGTGTGTACACACCATACATGAATAATAAAATGTTACAAAAATTGTTCACAGTCATCTCATTCATGCCTAGGTCTAATAAGAACATTTATTATAATATCCGACCATGGCCTAGGTCATTACATCTCATCAACACCGATAAAATCAATTTTATATGCAAGAAGGGATGCAGTAAACGATATCAAATATCATAACCATCCTCCACTAAAACTTGGTACATATACTTGAATGAATGCATAAAATAATTTTTGATATATTGAAAGGGTTTCCATTTCAACATTTAAGAAAACTTAGGGCATGCAATTTAACAAGCCATAAATAAAACTCATATCAATCATGTCATGGCCCAAAAATAAAACTCATATCAATTATGTCATGGCCCAAATTGTTTACATTAAGGGTAGAGTTCCACCATGATTTACACACGTACGTATGCAAGATTTGATGCTAAAAACATGTTAGTCAATTTCTGGGTGAATAACCATTCAAACCATAACCAATACATTCATACACAAGTTGCAATCAATCTCAACCAACACATTTCCAATAAAGTTTTGAAACAAATCTTTGGTTTTAAAATATGAAAAAGGAAGTTGGAATGAGAAAACCCTTTAGGCTTCTTATAATTAGCTCACAACAATCCAAAGGCAAACATGCTTGACCCAAAAGGCTTGTGTGTGTGTGTGTTCATAACCAATTATACGGTCTTATTGCATAGGGTCTTCCCTTGTGAACTATTTAATGCAACTTTTGTCTCTTCAGTTGGCTCTCACGAACTAGTGTTTTTTATCTTGCACCTTGTAGGAGGCATCTCCACACTTTCATGAGAAAGATTAAATGTCATTCTAGACTGGTACAGTGGTTGGTCATCGAATGTGGATCATAGATTCAAAAGTTGAAAGAAAAATACAATCGAAGGCCAACTAACAAGAAACTATAGAGCACACAACTCCAAAAATCATGAGAGGGATCAACAAACAAACTACTCTTCCAAAGCCCAACCCAATTTGGTTAGGTCCTGAGTCTAAGACAGTGAAGAGATTATCAAAGAACATTGGGACTAACTGGTATGGTTTGATTAAGTCCCAAGGTTGACCAATGAAGGAACAAGAGGCAGTTATAGTAACTTGCTTGCAACGTTCACCTACAATGCAAGTGCCTTGAAGAAATCGAACACCCTCCAAAGGAGTTGAAACACCGATTAGGTGTCTACCTTTAGTACTGCAAGAACTTCCCACTTTAATTTTCCTATGAGAAATCCTAGGAATGGCCACTAAGGTTACTGATTCACAACCAATGACCAGGCATAATAACCATCATTCAGGATCATAGATATGGGTGGGGAAAAAAGGCTTGAAGATTTCAAAAAATGTTGTTACCCATAGGACTTGACACTTTAGAAATCCCCATACACATAGTAATCCAATGAACACTAAATGAAACAAAGGAGGGGATATCACCTCCACTTACTCTAATGCGACCTCGTGCTTGACACATGTGTGAGAGATGATTTCCCAACAAGCACTTCATGCTACTGTTAGATTTTTCACTCTTTAATTTGTACTAGTTTAAGTTTTGTGGCCTCAGAGAGTTAAGTCTCCAATTCTATTCCAAGGCCCTATTTTCTAGGCTACTGTTGGTTTTATATGAAGAAACAATCTAGTTGATTTTAGTTAAACATTTGTTTTAGATGATTGTTGATTACTCAAGGTCATGAAAATGCAATTGATGGTTTTTTTGGGACTGTTATCTAAAGAAACATTTAAAAACACCGGCGAGAACAAATTCACACTTATCCTTCAATGTATTCAGTTTCAAGCAAGCATAAAGCATGAATAATTATTTCCTAGATTGCAACAAAAGTAAAAGAAGAAAAAAATATTGGTTTTTTTTTCCTTTCAAATATTTTTACCTTTTCTTTTGAAAACGGATGAAAAATATAAATATGCAAACACTTTTTCACTGGAAATCGTACTATAGGCTGACCTTGAGACCCAAAAGAAAAAATAAACTGATAAAATTTGAGACTCGGGAAAGAACTCATGCCTTTTATGAAGGAAAAGTGTGAGTAATCGCACCTTTCGTAAAGGAAAAGTGCGAGTACTCATGCCTTTTGTGAAGTTAAAGTGGGAGTAATCATGTCGTTTGTGAAGGAAACATCTTTTAGCTGAGCCTTTTATGAAGGCTAAGTGCGAGCACTCGCTCATTTCATGACAGAAAAGTGAGAGTACTCATGCCTATTGTGAAAGAAATATGCAAGTAACAAATAAAAACACCTAAAATTCTCTTTTTCTTTTTTTGATGATGAAAGATAAATGTAATCAAATGAGCACTTTCTCAACTGCAAAGCTACTACACACAAACACTAGAAGGAAAAAAAATAAATATGTTGCAACCAGATAAGATGGAAAGGGTAGGAAATGAGAAAAAATCAAACCCAGAATGCACTTGCTCTTTCTGTGCGTGAAACAAGTGAGTACTCACACCTTTTCTAAAGGAAACAAGTGAATGCTCTCTTGGTCATTCAAGGAAACAAGAGAGTGAGTTCATTTATGGGATATATTTCTCAAGGCACCCTAAAAAATCCCTATGGGACTAGAAGAAAGAAACATAGACTAAAAATTTGATAGAGAAACCTAAACTTAAGCCAAGAAAGAAACACAAAAAACCCTATTGAGAATAAATCTAGAACCTATCCCCAATGGAGTCTCGAATTTTTTCATGGATTCTAAACAATCCTATGGCTATGGATGACCATAATATAGAATGTTATTAAGATCAATGCAAATCTTTCCCAAAAATAGGCTATGATGATCTTTCAATAATTGTTGGGTATGCATTATATTCTTTTCACAACCAACTCCACGTGTTGCATTGCGGAAATAAAAGCAGCTTCCCCCTATTCGGGGGTGATCCAAAATGGATCATTATATTATATTTCATTTATATCAATTCTTTATGGGTGAAAAACAATTGGAGGAATCCACTTGTAGAGCCATTTTAGTGGTTGGTCCAAATTTGGAATTTTGGGCCCAAAAAAGTATCTGAAATATTTTGGTTCCATTTTGAGGCATCAAACGACACCTTTTTATGCTCCAAACCTTATTGTGGAGTCATCTTCTACATTCTACACATTGAGACCTTTCCAACAATGCAAGAATAGCCTCAATCATAGTTTGTATGTGAAAGTTATGCTTCTCGAAAGTTGACCTATCGTATTGAACACCATGGTGTGACTGGATGCCATGTTGGCCTCCATTACTTGAAATTACGGGGATATCCACGTAGTGTATTTTCTAGAAGATTCTAGAAATCCTAAATCCGATCACTAATTGAGGGTTGAGGTAGTCAAAACCCTAAACCTGGACAACTATCGGGCTATGTTAAATACCAAGCTGTTAGGAGGAGAAGGGGTTCCATTCTATGTTATTGTATTTTGTTCCATATCAGAGAAGAACAATTGGGAGTGGAAAAGTACAAAGCATAACATAGGGTGTTAATGTTTTATAGAGGCCTAATAGAAAATATGTCTCAGGTAACTCCATAGAGAATGCATTCTCCTTTATACTTGCATTATTTTCATACCAGAGAAAATAGAGTAGAGTAACCTTACCTTTTAGTTGGGTTTTCACCCATAAGGATTTCCGAGAGAGAATATTTGTTTTATTTTTTGGATGGTGTGCGATCGTATTTTACTATTCTTTATTTCCTGCATTTTATCTATATGCATAAGCATAAAATCAATAACCAAATATTCTGGAATCTAAAGGAATTTAACCCTCATAGTGTAGATTTATGTTTTATTTATCAAATCTGTTGTGACGAACTGTTTCAATGGAAAATCCATGACAATTTATAGATCATATTGGTATTAGAGTAAGTTTTCTTGGGGTATTTTTGGAAATTTATAGGGATCTAAGAATCTATTTAAGAAGAAAGTCGCAGAACCTTAGCCATGGTCGATGAGCCATTTCATAACAACCCTAGGGATCCAACAGAGGAGAGATTTGTGAGGTTGAAAGAGCAAGTCGCTAAAATATCTAGTAATATGCCCCTCCTCATGGTAGATTTAGCAAGCAAGCTCAAAATGTTTGGATAAATTGGAGGCTCAAACTCAGAAATATGATCAGATGAGAAATCATGAGATAATGAATACCTAGAAAAGGAATCACATAAAGAACCTAAGAAAGAGTAGTTGAGTTTGAGTGTCATTAATCCTTCACAATCCCTATTCTATATGGCGACGAAAGTGGACCTAAAGCCATACCAAGATGATATCGATGCATTAAAAATGAATCATTGGTTGTAGAAACTAGAAGTTTATTTTAGCGTTCATCATATAGATGAGGAGTAAAAGATTCCATTTGTTAGATTGAAGTTAGAGGGCCATGTTTTTACCTGGTGGGAAATCCATATGGAAACACTTATGTTGGAGGGTGATCTACCAGTATCTAGGTGGGAGGAATTCAAAACCCTCATCAAGTCTCAATTATACCCTATCGGGTATGTACAAGAATAATGGATCTAGTGGCATTACTTCAGGCAAAGGCAAAGGAAAAGTGTATAGGAGTACACCATTGATTTCATAAATATGGCCATCATGCTCGATATCTCTCCCAAAAATCTAGATGTAATTCCCAAGTATCTGGGGGATATACATAGTCATCTACAAAAGCAGGTAACTCTCTTAAATCTAAGGATAATGGATCAAACATGTGTACAGGAACAATACTTGGAAAACATAGGCCAAAAGAAGGGGCAATCAAGTGGTTCTAAGCAGAAAGAGTACTAGGGAAATTCCATGGAGGGGAGGAAGAAGTGGAAAGGGGGTAAATATAAGAATACAATAGCCACTACAGATCAGTGAAAATATTCCAACAACTGTTGAAATAATTGCAACATTGATGGCCACATCAAGGAAAAGTGTTGAAAAATACATCCATAGATGAACCCAACGAACTGCAAGAAGGATGGAAAGAAAAAGAACCTTTTAGCCATAGATTAAAGAAAATAGATTGAATGTATCTCTGATGTAGATGAAAATATTATCTACACATATGTGCAGAAGGGGGTGAATATGAGTAGCCTTCATCACTAGGAAGAGAAGGAAATGACCAAGCTCTTCCACATCAAGATTCAGGTCAAGAAGACCAAGATAGATGCTTTGTTTGACTCGGGTTCACAGGACAATATCATAGTAGTATATCTAGATAGAAATATTTTATTGGAGGTTCATGATCATCCTAGCCCCTATCCATTGGGTTGGGTAAGCAAGGATGCAAAGCTCAAGGTAACAAAGCAGTGCAAGATTAGATTGGTTGTAAGTGTTGATTTTATAGATGAAGTAGAATCGGATGTAGTACCACTAGATGCATGCAAATAATGTTTGGAATTCCCTACATGTATACGAGGGATTTTGTATTCATCCGAAGAGCCAACCAATACCACCTCATCAAGGACAAGAAATCCTTCATCATCAATGCACACAAAGGAATTTTTTTTTTTTTACTGGTAAGTGCCAATCAAGTTAAGAAATTGTTCAATTCCAACAAGAAATATGTTTTACTTTTCCTAAGGGAAAATGATCCGGATTTAGGAGCGGAACGAACAGATTAACATACTAAATAAAATAAACACATAGAAATGAAGAACATCACATATATCGAGTGAATAATATCTTCTATTAAATAAATGAAATAGGCTAAAATTGTAAAACTACAGAACTGAAACGCTTGATCGAATGGTAGTAGCTATCTCTGAGAAGAGATGTGGCTTCTACGCGCATCTGTCTGAGAAGAATGATTGAAATGAGACTCTAAAGGATTTTTTGATATTACTCATGAATTCCAAAACCATAGACATCAAAAAACCTAACCCTAGAAGGTGAAATGCCAAAATTCATGTGGGCCCCTATGGGTAAGTTGGTACCTCAACTTCCCAAGGTCGTAACTTTTGCATACGACCTCCGTTTTAGGCATGTGATAGCCTGTTGGAAAGGTATTTCAGATAAATACACATTACACCATCAAACTTTGACTCCATCTATAGTTTGACTATGGTGATACAAAAAAACACTGTTTAGGGCTCCAAAACGACCCTGGAAGTACAACAAGATGTGCTAACATGAAAACATACCAAATAAGCCAGTTGGATTAGGTGAGAGGCCACAAGTATCCACCTGGAAGATGTGCATGGATTTAGATATCTCAAGAAGTGTAGAACCCACAATTACAAATAAGTACAAAAGAATGTGTTGAACCAAAATGGACAAGAGGATCCAACTGGAATAAGTGGGTGGCCACCAATATCCACCTGGATCAATCCTCGCCCCTTAGGAAGCAATGGTCTCTATTGCATTGAGTTCCCCCATCAGGTGAGGAAAATTATGTTGGATTTGGTCCCGAGTGAGCCTCTTTCCTTGGTGTAGGAGTTTCCTTTCCTTTACAACCCGATAAATCTTGCTCCTCTGCTGGCAAGTACCCTTGACCTGTGTGTCCAATATTTGATCAGTGGATGCTTGTTCCATGCAATTAGGGTTGAGCTCGATTGGTGTCAGTTTTTATGTGATATATAAGGTGTCCAATAATGGTGGAAAATATGGCCAAAGAAGGTCCACATTGAACACTAGGTGTAGGCCAAGGAAGGGTGGAGTGTTAAGCTCAAAAGCATTGCTACCCACAGCCTTGGTGATAGTGTAGGGCCCATAGCGAAGTGGGCGGAGCTTCCGATGGGGCCCTGTGAGATGCTCCTTTTGCAAATGTAACCACACTTTGTCTCCAACCTGAAACTGGTGTGGTACCCTGTGTTGATCATGGCGTTTATTTTACTTAGCATTGGATTTATGCAAAAGCTTCTGGACCTGTTGGTGGATGTGCTGAATCTGCTCAATGAATTTGGTGGCTTTTTCGGTCTCAGAGTGAACATGGGAAGAGTATGTCTGTGTGGTGGAAAGATGTAGTACAACATCAATGGGACCCAAGGGTTGGAATCCCATCCCCACCTGAAAAGGGCTATGGCTGGTGGAGTTATGCAGAGCCCTGTTGTAACTGTGTTGAACATAGGGGAGAATCTCATCCCATGTGCGTGGATGCTTAGATTTGAACATGCACAGGATGTGCACAATCATTCGATTGATGAACTATGTTTGACCATCTATTTGGGGGTGGAAAGTAATGGATTTAGTGATCTTGTTGTCCAACAATGACTAGAGACTCGACCAAAATGTGCAGAGGAACCTGTTGTCCCGGTCGAAGATGATGGTCTGTGGTATCCCAAAATGGACCCACACTCATTTGAAGAAGATCTTGGTAGTATCTTCTGTTGTGATATTCTTCTTGCAGGATGTGAGGATGACCATCTTCGAAAATTGATCAATGAACACAAATACACAGTCATTGCCTTGCTTGGTGGACGGAAGGCCAGACATGTAATCCATTGAGATGGATTCCCAAGGCTTCTTGGGAGTAAGAAGATGGGTGTATAAGCCTTGTTTCTTGATGGCTGGCTTGGAAATGGCACAAGCAGTGGAAAATCTGATATACTTGTTAACATCCTGTCAAAGTTTGGCCAATAAAAATGCTTCTAAAGAACGACCACAATTTTCTCCACACCAAAATGTCTTGCCATCCGATTGTAGTGGGATTCCCAAATCATATTTGCACGCTCACTTGTAGGAACACAGAGATGACCCAGATGGCATAATAGTCTATCCAGAATGTGAAAATCGGTGACAGTCGTACTAGTACCCAAGAGATGATAAGTGGTGGTGAAGTTTGGATCTTGCTAGTAAAGTTGGGGCCACTCAGATGCCTCATGTCCACATGAATGGAGTACAGTGGTGAGTGAAGCCACGGGGGGTTGACTGAGGCAGTCAACGTCATGATTTGAGATCCTTGTATTATACTTGATGTTGAGATGGAACTGTTGCAGGTAGGTGGACGACTTCTAATGGCAGTTGTTCTACAATTTCCCCTGTGTCTGTATGAACTGCAAAGGCTTCTGATCAGTGTGTATGATCGTCTCCTTTCCCAGAATGTAATGTTTCTATTGACGACAAGATTTTATAATGGAATACATTTCCTTGTCATAGGTGGGGTATTTCCGAACAATATATGAGAGTGTCTCATTATGGTATGCCCCCAGATGACCGTGTTGAGTGAGAACTGCGCCTACAACATAGTCAGATGCATCAGTCTCAATCTTGAATGGTTGATACAGATCAGGAAAGGAGAGTACTGGAGTTGAGCACAAGCGATGCTTCAGATCATCAAATTCTCGTTGTTGTTCCTTCCCCCACACAAAATTTTCCCTACCACCTCCCTTGGTCACCGAGCTGAGGGCCCATGCAATATGGGAGAATTCCAACATGGACCATCGGTAGAAGTTGGTTAGTCCCAAGAAGATCTGAAGCTCAATTAGTGTGGTCGGGGCTGGCCAGTCATTGATGACTTAGATCTTAGCTGGATCAACATGTACCCCATGCTCATCAACGATGTAGCCCAAGTATTGGACCCATTCATGCCAAAAGAGCATTTTTCCAGGTTGGTATATAGCTTGTGCTACCACATAGTGCTCAAAACCTGTTGGATATGCCGCATGTACTCCTCCTAAGTTCTATTGAAGATGAGGATGTCATCCAAATATACCACCAGAAAAGAGTTGGTGAAGGGTCTCAATACATCATCCATCAACCTCATGAAAGTGGTCGGTGCATTGGTTAAGCCAAAGGGCATGAACAACCATTCGAAGAGACCTTCTTTATATTTGAAGTTTGTCTTCCATACATTAGTTGGTTCGATGGGAACATGGTGGTAGCCAGACTTTAGGTCAATATTGCTAAAGAACTTTTCCCCCTTGATCTGGTCAATAAGGTCATCAATCCTGGGAATTGGGTACTGGTTCCTGACTATGATTTTTTTTAAGGCTCTGTAATCAATGCAGAGTCACCAAGTCCCGTCCTTATTATGCACCAGTACAATTGGGCTTCTGCAAGGGGAGGAGTTGGGTTTGATGTTCCCCTTTTGAAGAATATCTTGGATCTGATSTTTGATTTCAYCATTTTCCATCAACAAGCGATGATAGACTGGTCCATTAGGTAGAGGTGCACCGGGGGTTACATCAATTGGATTCTTGACTTTATAGTGTGTCAGTACCCCGATCGATGAGGAGAAGATGTTTTTTTATTCTTCCACGACCTCGTCCACTTGCTTCTGCTACATAGAGAGGCTCTGTGTAGAGGCCACGGTTGTGGTGACAACCTTCTGCTTACTGTGAGCACGGATAACAAAGAAGATGAACTTCCCAGTATATGAAATGACCTTACTGCATTGCTTAGCAACAATTAAAGAAATCTCAGTAGGCGAAGCTACCTCTGGTATCCTATACAATTGTCTACCCAAAGTAATAATAACACTGCGGGGTCTAGACTCATACAGAACATGACGCTTCCACAAATATGGTTGTCCTAAAAGAACATCACAAACTTCAAGGGGATCAATATCAAACAATACCTCATGTTTTAAAGGCTTGATTCCGTAGGGAAGATGACATTATTGGCTGACACAAATATCTCTTCCTTGGTGAAGCCAGCCAATGGTGTAGTGATGCGGGTGCAGTGTTGTTGCCAGGTCTAGCTGCTTGACGAGTTCTGATGAAATCAGGTTCTTCTGATTATCACTATTGACGATGAAATGAAGCATAGCCCCCTTTACTTACATATGTGATTGAAAGAGGCGTTCCCCTTCCTTTAGTTATTCTAGTTCGCTTGGATGAACTTTGGTGGTCACGAAAGTGGCACTGGGTTCAACATCGATAATCCGCTTCCCTCCTTCAGGATTTGATTCAGAATCATAATCGACCTCTGACTCGAAAGCCTTCATCTTGGCCATGAGTGACTACTTGGAGCGACAATATTCAATGTTGTGTCAAGGGATTTTATGATAGTCACACCATTTTCTTGTGTCCTTCTTCGTATTCTCATTTCCCTTCTTGTGTTGCGGCTTGGACTGGTTGTCCTGAGAGTGGCCATATATTTTTTTTGTCCCTTGCTGTGTGGGCTAGGGCCACCTTTTCCCTTCTTCAGCTTTGAGGTCTTTCCTCTTCTGCTTAAATTTATGCTCGATATTGGCAGCGTATCTATAATCCGTACCCAACAAGGTGATGTCCATAAACTCCATTTCTGTATGAATGTATCTATGCAAACAACCACGGTATTTGAGAATTAGATGCTGCTCAGACTCTTTGATACCCAATTTGGTGCGCAGGGTATGGAAAATCTTGGTGAAATATGGTATTGTATGGTCCTTTTCTTGACGCAGGGTGGTCCATCTGGTGTACTGGTCCTCGTAGCTTCCAACAGGGTAGTAATGTTCTTTATTGAAATCTCAGAAGGAATCCCATGTAGGATCAACCACAAATATTGTAGATTCCTTTATGGCCCTTTGCTCAGAGTAAGTGTCCCACCAGTCTTTAACATGGGGAACGGCCTTGAGGAGTGCAAAAGTAATATTTTCGCTATCGAAAAAATTGTGGACTGAAAAAAAACCTTTGAGCAGATTCGACCATTTATCTACAACATTCGCATCTATCAATTCTTCAAATAATGGAATATCAAAATTTAATTGTACCTTGAAGGGGGTTGCATGGATTCTTGATGAAGATGATTCTCCTGTGGGCAGCCGCCGAAGGATCTGTGCAAAGTTGTCCATCATTTCATTCCTTTGTCGTGTAATGGCTTCCTTGAACAAAATTTTAAAATGATTTCCTGCTCCATCATCTTTGTTTTTGTCACCCATGTGTTTTTTTTGGGATCAGGGAGGTTGATCTTACAATGGCTCGATTGGTTCAAGTCCCAAATTCTTGTACCCATATCTTGTCGGGTACATGCACAAAGAAAAATAAATGAAGAGCAGATTTCTCTTATACCACTGATTTGGATTTAGGAGTGAAACGAACTGATAAATAGACTGAATACAATAAACACAAAGATATGAAGAACAACATATATATCTAGTGAAAAATATCTTCTATTAAATAAATGAAATAGGATGAAACTGTAAAACTGCAGAACTAAAACACTTGCTCGAATGGTGGTAGCTATCTCTGAGAAGAGATGTGGCTGCTACATGTATCCTACTGACCATAATGATTACAATGAGGCTCCAGAGGCATTTTTGATATTGCTCATGAATTCCAAAATCATAGACATCCAAAAACCTAACCCTAGAAGGTGAAATGCCAAAAGTCATGTGGGCTCCTATGGGTAAATTGGTACCTCAACTTCCCAAGGTCATAACTTTTTCATACGACCTCTGTTTTAGGCATGTGATAACCCGTTGGAAAGGTATTTCAACGAGCTACACATCATAAAATTTTGACTTTATCTATAATTTGATAGTGGTGAGCCAAAAAAACATTGTTTAGTGCTCCAAAATGGCTTTGGAAGTACAACAAGATGTGCTAACATGAAAACATACAAAATAAACCATTTGGATTAGTTTAGAGGCCACCAATATCCACCTGGAAGATGTGCAGGGCTTCAGACAACCCAAGAAGTGTATAACCCACAATTACAGAGAAGTACAGAAGAACGTGTTTGTTGGTCACTATAATTGCTTATTAATTAAAACAATCAAATGTCACATAAATTGTCAACCCAGGGAAGTGTGTTTATTTCAAAGGCAATCACACACTGTATATGCTCAATCTCAAAAGCAATCCAAAGTTGTAGTAAAAGTTACACTAATCACACCTTGCTTTGAACAGACTGAAGTTCTACTCTGAATTACAATGAAAGCAATTTATCTATTGCAGAGTTCAAGATTCAAGGAAAATAATTATCAACAGAATCCTGGATTACATTAAGAAACAACAACCTAGGAAAAATGAACCTTTCAGCATACTGCAAATAAGACTATCTATTCTATAACAGAGAACAGGACCCTATTCCCCAAAGTAGGAATCTTCAGCACCTATCTCTGACTATCACACTTTCATAAACTCATTCTGCAAACAAAATTACCAATCAAATTGATTAACAATTACCGAAGGCTAACTATTCTGTAACAGAGAATAAGACCCTATTCCCTAAAGTAGGAATCTTCAGCACCTATCTCTGACTATCACACTTTCATAAACTCATTCTACAAACAAAATTACCAATCAAAATTATTAACAATTACCTAGGAATGAATTGTATGAAAACGATGTAACAATCAGTGGAAACATAGTTTGAGCAAAACAGAGTTTTAACAAGGTATAGATAAAAACAATACTAACACACTACATAAACTAATGGGTGAATCTTGTGAAGAAAGTGGGCCCTTTCCTTCTCACAATATTCCCCAGAAATAAAAAGAATTAAGAAGGAATGCTCAGAATGATCTTTTATTCATCTGTCAAATGTGACAAGTTACAATATCCAAAGTGAACACGCTCCTTCTCTGTAATTCGCTTCTAGATAAGCCTCTCGTAACCTCCCTTCTAATGCTGATTTCTCCCCTATTTAAAGAGGAGAATCATCTTAATACAATTAAACATAAAATTACATGTGTACATACAAATCCTATTCTTAGTCTGATCTAATCTTCTATGCTGGAATAGGACATTCTGATCTTCCGTAGCAAAATGTCGTTACAGTGGTTGTAATGGTGTTGGCTTGAGGTACAGCTGTTGCGGCCGTTGTAACAACTCCTTTAATTATCTTTTCTTGTTACGGTTGTATACTGTTTCAGCATCGCAAATCACTGACTGTTTCAACAACGGGATTTGCGTACTGTTTGACTGTTTCAACAACGGGATTTGCATACTGTTTGACTGTTTCAGCAATGTGGTCTTCAAGCAGCGACGATGGTTAATGGTGCTAGCTTAAGGTACAACTGTTGCAGCCAGTGTAACAACTCCTTCTTGTTACTGCTGTATGTGAAACGCTGTTTCAACATCGCAAATCACAGACTGTTTCAGCGACGGGATTTGCATACTGTTTCACTGTTTCAGCAACATGGTATTCAAGCAGCAACGATATATTAACTGCGGTCTTCAAACTGTTTTAGCAACTATATATTTTGGGTTAGTGGCTAAGTATGAAAGTAATGTAAAATTACATGTACAACAAATTAAACATATAGCAAAGAGAAGAAGCGTTATATACCTTTGGAGAAATAGATTAAGGTGATAGTGTAGGCTTAAATATGAGTGGGAAAATGATGTAATGATAGAAAAAAGTATGAACAAAAAGATACATTATAGGGTCCTAACAGTGTTGAACTAGAACGAACAAGAGGAACCAGCTGGAATAGTTGGGTGGCCACCAATATCCACCTGGATCAGAAAATTAGTCTAGTGAAGATTCGTTAAAAGTAAAGACATCCCTGGAAGGGTGTACTAAGAAGAAAAAAAATGAATTGGAGGGGTTTATAAAGACATAAAGGGGGGTGTTCCAGGAGCCTAAAGGGATACCACCTAAGAGGGAAGTGGAGCACGAAATCCAATTATTGCCAGTCCCCCCTTGTCAAATATTGGGTTGTATAGAAAATCTATTTTGGAATCAAACAAAGTAAAGAAGAAGTTGTAATAGTTCTTGGAGTAGGGTGTGATTTGACCAAGAACCTCACCTTGTGGGTCACCTATCATAATTTTTCCTGAGAATAATGGGACTTGGAGAATGTGTATCGATTACAAGGAATTGAACAAGACTATAGTAAAGAATCAACACCCTCTACCCAGGATGAATGATCTATTGAACCAACTATAGAATGCCAAGTACTTCACTAATATGGATTTGAAATCAGGATATCACTTCCAATAAGAAGATACTTGGAAGAATACCTTTAAGACAAGGCAAGGTTTGTTTGAGTGGTTAGTTATGCCATTTTGTTTATGCAACATAGTAGCTACATTTATGAGACTAATGAATGATGTTGTATGCCCTTATCTAAATTCATTTGTTATTTTATGTTTGGATGATATATTGGTCTGTAGTGCTACCTGGGAGGAGCACATATCACATCTTATGCCGGTGTTAAAGACCCTGAAGAAGAACCAACTGCTGGAAAATATCAAGAAATGCAAGTTTTCTCAACACCATTTGGTGTATTTGGGGTATGTGATTGGTGAAGGAAAGATCAATATAGATCCTACTAAGATAAGTGTATTAGTTTATTGTGCTCTTTATTAGACTTGTGGGATAGTTTGGTTGTAGCCATAAGCAGTAATGCAACTACTTTAATCTTCAATGATGTGGTCTCATCCTTGTTGTTAGAAGAGATGAGGAGGAAAAAATGGAAGGATAAAGCACAATTTCCTTATTTTCAAGAGGATGCTCCTAAGAAAGAAATAAAAATAAGTCCTGAAGTGGGAGAGCTAAATCTAGGGGAAGATCTTAATCTCTCTAAAAATTTGTAAAGGTATGTTGGAGATGTAAAAAATAAAGGCATTACAAGAAACAATGTAGATCCAAAAGTGTTGAGAGAGGGAAGGGATCAGATGGTGCCTCTTCTTTGGATTTTGATTTCTGTGAACATTACTTATATGGGAAGCAAAATCATGTAATATTCTCCTTTGGTGCTACGAGGGAAAATATAATATTACAGTTGTTGCAAAGTGATGTGTTTGGACCTATGTCAATGACATCACTAGGTAAATATATGTGCTATGTCTCATTTGTAGATGACTTCTCGATGAATACATGGATTTATTTCCTCGAGAAGAAATATAAAGTCTTTGACAAGTTAAAAGAGTTTAAGGCTCTTGTGGAGAGTCATATAGAGAAGAGAATTAAGGTGTTGATGATGGATAATGGTGAAKAATTCCCTAGAAATGAATTCAAATGATTTTTTAAGAAGTGTGGTATGGCAAGGAAAAATACTACTCCATACACACCTCATCGGAATGAATTTGCAAAAAGGATGAATAAGATGTTGATGGAAAAAAGTAAGGAGCATACRCAATGGTGTGTCTTGAAGAAATCCCATTGGAAGCAAATGGGTGTTTAAGAAAAAGTTATGGGTTAAAACAATCACCAAGGATGTGGTAGTTATATGTTGGGAATTAGTTTCACAAGGAGCAACGCTAGTCATTGTGTGTATTTCAAATAAGTCAGTGATTGTCTTCTTTATTTGGTCTTGTATGTGGATTATATGTTGCTAATAGGAAATGACAAGGAGATTATGGGGCATGTGAAAACTCTAATAAAAAATGACATGGAGATTATGGGGCATGTGAAACCTAAGATGTCTTCTAAATTTGACAAGGATCTTGGTGCTGTAAATTTCATTTTTGTGTAACATTATGCATATCTAATCTATATTGATTTTTTTTTATTTTTTTTCTTTATAGCACTTTGATTATAGGTATTTAAAATTTGAAAATGTGGTTGGCTAGTTGTTCTAGGAAATGGTTTTTATATAAATTTACAAGAATCACTATTTTTTGTTATTCAAAATCCATTTCTGAAAGCAGAAATGGATTCAGCATGCTGAAAAACTTTCAAGGCACTTGGATTATACAAAAATAATCACTCAAATCTACTAATCCAACAATTTTTCATCCGATTTTGGACAAAATATCCCAGGAAAAGATTATCATTCATAGAACATAAGGCTTTGAAAATTGCTAAATTTTTAATTGATATCACGTCAAAGTTACATTATGATTTTTTGTTAATCTAGTGCAACTTTTTCCATTATGATTTGTCTACCCATCAGTGCCTTAAAAATGCATTACAAGAAGTTTTAGGAGCGTATTGTAAGAAAGCTTTAAAAACTTTTGCGAGGGATTCTTAAATTTTCTATAAAATCCGCCAAATTTTAAGGGTTTATATGCTTCATTGGTTAAATGAATTTCTAGGTGACTGAATCCAGTTTGAAAAAATATCATGAAATTGTGCAGAGTGGGTTTCATTTGATTCCATTTTTAAGATCCCAAATATGAATACCTAATTAATCAAAAACTAACAGTTCAACTTCTATATGACATCACACTGGCCAGTTATTTGTACTACATAACAGGTTTTAAGCTGTTATTCGTTCTTCCGGGGAATTTTCGGGGGAAGGAGTTCCAAAATATTGCGAGGGCAAAAAGCTTGTCGCCAGTTGAAGTTGGTTACTTTTCCTAATATACCTTGAATTAAGCTTTCTATCGCAGAAACAGAAGAGCTTACCACGAGAAAATTACCTTCAAAACAGTATCCAATGATTTCACAGCTACCATAAATCGTGAAGAATGTCTCTTCGGTTGGATTCCTGACTATCAAAGACGCCTGCAAGCTTTGTTTATCAGAAATCTGGGCACCAGTAGCTACCAATGTCAGCAGATCCCTCAAATCTCCCTTGTAGATAGAGTAGGGTTCGTTAGCTGAGGGTTGATGGGCATGTTTGGTTTCCTGCAGATTTAAATCGACTGCGGTTTCTCCAGTAGTTTCACTTGTACTGTGGAAAATCCCAACCTGGAATTCTTCAATATGAGTATCGGCTGAATCAAACATGCAATTGTCCTTTGCGGCATTATCAGTGACTCTCCTTGCATGTTGGAGGAATTCATATGTCGACCGTATTTCGGCTTCTGGATCACAAACAAACACTAGACGAAAAAAACTTTGGTCTCTTCTGCGGAAGTTGTAAGGTCCTTCAGGCATCTCTTTATATCCAAAGTATCGGGCATACTCATGCTGGACAGTGCATACAAGGCCATACGTGAACAGTGCATCCAATGAATATGTATATATAAAAAATAAAATTATAGAATTAAACCTTGACTTCACCAATGGAAGCTAGTGCATTCTACAGGCTATCAAATCTTTATGCATCAAATCTCTACGTTTTTGTGTTCCTGGTGATAAGTGTGGATAAATTTGGGTGCGGGTGCACTCAACAGAACAAACCAAATTGGGTCAGAAGACAAAGGCTGCCCTTAACTACAAAGGTCAGAGGGTAGTCTTTATGCACCCCGCAACAATGCCAAATATGGGTCCAAGGACAAAAGGCCAGTCTTAATTACAAAGATCTGGGGTAGTCCTTATGAACCCCACAGCAGTGCCAAATATGGGTTCGAGGACAAACAATGCCCTTAACTACAAGGGTTGGGGTAGTCATTATGCACCCCACAGTAACGTTCAAGTCACAGAATATGTATGATTCAAAATAGTTTCAAAATAGTTAGTAAAACTTTATTCATGATTGATTTGATTGCTAAAGTCTATGGAGGTCTATATAGTCTACTCCTTTGAATTTGAATCTGTGACCTTCAAAGATGATTCATAACGATTAAGCCCACTCAAATTGTACTAATACTTCTTTTATACATATATATTTCCATGTGTATACAGGTCATCTTTATCTTAATTATAGATTCTGTATTGAATTGAGACAGATTTAGTTCATCATCAGAATGCCCATCCAAAAAAACATTGTAGCTAAGCCTCTGATGATCCGAATCTACAATCAAGATAATTTCAAGTGTATATACATACATAAACATGTCTTTTATTCACTGCTGTAAAGTGTATCTTGTTTGCCCACAATGTAACTTTAGACATTATGTTAACAAAGTGTTCTGCAATGGCACTACCCTGCTGGTACAGGCTGTGTGGAGTGTATATTGCTTTCACACAAAAGCTTTTCTGTCAGCAAAATGATCTGCAGTGGAACTCCACTCCACATACAGGATATGTGGAGGGTAAAGGGTAGTCAACAATGCATTCAAGGTTGGCACACTTGACATCACACCCTTGATTCAATCAGGGTGGTTTTGGATAAGTACATAGCTTTTATACCTATTTTACGAGACTCGGATACTGCATTGGTTGCATTGAGTATGGATATTAGAGTATAGCCAATGAAGAGATTGCATTGCTAACCTAGACAATACAAATGCTATAGTTCACAGAAATTTGCAGATGGAACCTATAAGTGCTTATTCACAACGAAATCAACAAGCACAGAAATGGGGAAACGCAACCTAGATGTGCTCAATACAATGCTATAGTTCACAGAAATGTGCAGATGGAACCTATATGTGCTTATTCACAACGAAAACAACAATGCACAGAAATGGGCAGATGCAACCTAGAAATCAAGTACCAACCAAGAAATCAAGTACCTGTGGACCCAGGCAGAACGTGACGCTAATGTCCTGAGCAAAAACATGGTGCTGGTTGAAAACATGAAGGCCTTCCCATAAGACTCTGTGTCTGTAAGCCATTGTGCTTGTACCGAAGAATGCATATCCATACTTTCCAGAATCAAAATTTTTCACAGTGCGATAATATATTTGATTGACCCTGAATCGTCGGTCCAGTGGCAGTTCATCTTCTCCATCATCGAACAGCTCTGAGATATATTTTTTGAGATTTTCAAGACGAGATCGTAGTTGAATGAATGACTTCCTCTGTTGCCCATAAATTTCAGCACCCTCTTCATCTTCGCCAAAACCAAGAAGCTCTCTATCGAATTTCTTATCAAGAAGTCTCTCAAGAGAAACCCTTGTTTCGAGAAGCTCCTGTTCTGTTTGGATGAAACAATAGCCATCCCCACAGTATAACCATGTTAAAAAGATTTCAACAACCTTTTCGGACCATTGAATCTCCTTGTTATAAAGTTTCTCTGATAAGGTTAGGGCCGTGGGAGGACATATGAGAGGTATGTGATGTGCTAGTATTTTGGCCCATTTCCTATGGGCTTCTACCACAGCCTGCCCTAAGCGAGACTCCAGTCTCCATACACAGAACTGCACATCCTCATCTCCAAAATCTTCCATTTCACTTCTAGAGATGAGGTGCCTCTTCCATAGACAGTCCCTCACAAATTTGACATGCAATGAGACTGTGCTATCGTTATCCTTGGTGGGTGAGGTTACTGCTAACCTGGAAAACATATTTACAAGCCCACCCTGGTTCACATTAGTGTCCTCATCGGAATGACTGGTTTCTTCATATTCAGTTTTTTCATCAGAATCACTGGTTCCTTCATCGAAATCACTGGTTTCTTCATATTTCGTTTCCTCATCGGAATGACTGTTTTCTTCATATTCTGAATTGGATTCAGAGTCTTCATTTTCTTCTTCATATACCCCATTGGATTCAGAGTCATCATCTTCTTCTTCATATTCCCCATTGGATTTGGATTCGGAATCCGAGTTTTCATCTTCGACTAGGGCTTCTTCTTTACTTTCATCTTCACTTTCTTCGTTGGAGAGGCTCTCATTGTCCTCACTTTGGTCATCATCCTCACCCTCAGTAACTCCTTCCTCTTCTACTGAAATTTCCTCGTGGGCATCATGGGTCTCAGGATTTTGTTCCTCCTGAATATTTCCAGTACTTTGATATTCACTGCCAATGTCTGGATTTATTGCTGCATGAGAGCTTGATTTTCTTTTTCTTTTTCTATCTTCCAAAAGATGAGGAGCCATGGTTATCTGCAACAACATTGAAATGGGAGAATTGATATAAAATAGATGAAAAAAAACAGATAGACAAGGCTTGGATGTGAGGCCTGACACGTTCTTTCATCTTCCAGACTGCTTGATGTGCAATGATAAAAATACAGTGGATGAGTACTTACTACAGAAATGAGAAGGGAAAACGATCAAGATGAAGATGAATAAACGTGAAATCAGAAGGGAAAACGATGCATATGGATGAAAATGAAACCATGTGTTCATTAAATACATACCATAGGATGAAAGTTTGTGATGCCCGCCTAAAGCTGCGACCCTTCAAATCAAATCCATATAATAACACAATGGAGAATCAAATTGTTTTGCATAATAAATTCCATTTTGAGATTGATCATTAACCACGTGTCATCACTAACCACCAAAGTTTTATTTATTTTACGTGATGTTTTTCTTAACACTTGTTTTCTCTTTTAACCTCACCTATCAAGTGTTACCTAACCATAAACAATATAACTCGGGCTTAGAATGTGCTAATAACCCTATTTTTTTTTATAACAAGATCAACCTTAGAATAACCTAAACATTAACATGAACATATTCACTTAATCTTGGAGTAACAATAATAAGTTGAACTCAAGGGATCTCCACTTAATAAACCTATGACATAACATTAATGAGATATTAAAAAATACCTCTAATTTCACTAGATATTGATAAATACCTTCCAAAATCCTTTTGTTGATCATCTGAAATGGATCCACACTAAAGAATAGATAAGACTCAATGCAAATTGACAATCTGTCAACATTACAAGATCCAGGTAAAGCAATGACAATCTATCAACATTATGAAATTGACGTAAAACAATGCAAGTTAACGTGGAACATGCCAAATAATGTTGCAAGAGAAAAATTAAAGATGAATAATTAAAATGCCAAGGAAACGGATACGAGAGAAGGCTAACGAAATGGAAGTGAAGAGTTGGCCTCCCCTTACCCCCTAGCCCTCCCTATTTCTTCACTCTCGATAATTTCCAAAGGGATTTTTTTGAGCATTGTAAAAGCTTGGAAAACTTGCAGAAAGAAGAATACTAAGCACCATTTGGATTCCAGGGTAAAATCTTTGTGATGATCGTGAGTTTTTATTGTGATTGTTGTGTAATGCCCATATATCTTTGGAACTCCCCGTGGCATAAGTTCATTCCCTATAATGATGATTTCATTGGACATTTAAATTATGTTATGGGTTGGTAGATAAGAGCTCTATACACTAGGGTGAAAAATTATTTGCTCATCTCCATATAATTCATGTTTGTAGCAACAACACTCTCTGGAAGCTAATTTTTTCTTTGAATTCACCCAAAGCTTAGAAAACCCAACAACTAAAGATTCCAGGCCATCCATTCCACTAACCATTGAGATATGTGTGGGTAAATTCATGAAGGTGGGTAACACTTTCGTGAGAATCGGATCTCCAAAATTCTGAAAGACCTTTTTTTGGCCGAAAGTTCTATTTTTTCGATCGAAATATGTTTCAGCTGAACCTTTGAACGTCAAATCGAACGGTACTGTGACGACGCCCGCGATTTTCATGTACAATTTTAGCTGGACATATTTTTTTCATCCGGTAACATCTTTTCGACCGAAAGATATTTCGTTCATAAAGTTCTTTTGGCCAAAAGAATGTTTCGACCAAAAAGAGGTTTATATATTACCCACACATCGCGACTGTTGCAGTTTTTTTGAGTTCTTGGTGATAGTTGATAGTGTTAGTGTGAGTGTTGGTGATAGTTGATAGTGTTAATGTGAGTGTTGGTGTGGTTGTGTTAGTTGATTCTGTTGGTCGGCTGCGGGCGGACGAACGGGCAGTCGGGGCTATGGAGCTGTAGGCGGTTCTTGGAGCTTCGGAGTTGCAGGTGGGTCTTGAGCTGCAGGTAAATTTCTGTAAATTTAATTAACTGTAAATATATGTGTTTTGTGCATTCATTAAAGATATGTGTTTTGTTGCTTTGAAGATATTTGTTTTAATTAATCAATTCTACACACATTGATGCACCATCGGTCAACCATTGACCATGTCTGTGGTATTCCTTATGGCTAATCGGTCAACTTACTCATCATTTGACTTCCTTTCAAAGTGCCTTTTATGTGTACGGTCGCAATGTCTCCAGAATAGATACACCGAAATATGTAACAATCATTTTACATTGATAGTGAAACTGATAAAAGATGTCAATATTTCATGTCAATGCCTCATTTACAAAGCTAGAAGAAAGAACAGTTTTAAAATCTACAAAATATCACATACAACAGATAGAAATAAATCTTGAAACACGGGGAAAATGTCCACTGCAATCATTCCCACAACTAAAATATGTTACAATACTTTGCACTATAACAAAAAGACACAACCAATGAACATTTCATGTCAATGTCTCATTTACAAAATGATAAGAAATAACAAATTTAAATCCAAATGTTTAACTCCAATGCCATGAAATGAGATACCAATTACGATTCCTCCAAAAGTCAAGCTAGCTTCCATTTTCAACAAAGACGAGCTTAAAAGAATGAAGACTCATAAATAGAACATAATTAACGATACCCAAGAAAACTGATAAAAACACAATGGAAAGCTCATAGTAGAAATGCAATTTGAACTTGCATCTTCATTCAAGAAAGTAAAAAATACAATTTGAACTTGCATCTCCATTTAGAAAGTCAAACGTTTCAACAACTCTTGTGAACTTGACCTAGGAGAATCTTCCTAAGATTTGTTTGTGCACCCTTTCATAGTGATATCATAGATGCACTTACCCAAATTTGAAAACACAACGACTATTCTTCATATTCTTAAATATACACTTATCCACATTTGACAGCCCCAATTCTGGCTGTATATTTTTCTATCTACAATAAAAAAATTCTTAAATAAAATGTATGCAAAGTCTCTTAACTTCTAATTCGAACAATTTTGACTGTATATTTTCTGTCCAACACTGTCGACGCACTAAATCAACAGGTTGATTGATCCAACACTGTCCATTTTGATGAAAATATTCAAAATGCATGGTTATTGTTGCTACTTATTTAGAATGAAGAAATATACAAAGGAGAAAATTATTGTGGTGTTCTCCAATCTCACAAATTTAAGGTCTCGACTAAGGAAACATTTAGGTTGAGATGCAAAAAGAAAGCAGAAGACAAGTACTTAGGTTCAAAAGAAAGCAGAAGACTATTAAAACATCTACCACCAAACATAGAGAACCAACTTGTTCCTTGAAAGTCTAGGTGCCAAGATCTTAGGAAGGTCTATTTCTCGCAAATTTTGTAGGCTCATTCCTATGCACTAAAAGTTCAAGCTCCCTGAACTCATTCCTAGGCCACTGTTGACCACTGAAAATTAATGAAAACAAGGTGAAATGGTGGCAACAATACCTTAGACATGTTGTGATTTGAAAATCTCAAAATTGTGTTGATTAATATTTAGTGAATATTTTTTATTTTTTACATTGAGATTGTGTTATAATGATTCAAATATCGAGATTGTGTGATAATGATTTAAATATCCAGTTAGTAATTTTACAATTTTATATTGAGATTGTATTATTTGTATTGGATGGTTTTTGATAATTTATTTTCTTGTTATTGGAAACATAATATAGAACTAAATAATTATTACATGGTGGAATTGAAATCAATTGTGTGGTGCAATGTTTAATAAATTTTGATAAATGTTAAAACATATTTTTATTTTGTTATTCTTTGTTGAAATACAATACAAAAGTAGAAGATTATTACATGGTGAAATTGAAACCAAACTTGTGGTGCAATGTTTACTAAATTCTTATAAATGTTAGAATAGATTTTTACTATATTATTTTGGAACTGTTGTTTATAGTCAATGTAATAAACACACACACACACACACACACACACACACACACACACATTCAATGTACAATTATGGTTTATAACATTTTTTATCTGAAAATTATTTATGAGCTAAATGTTTAATTAACCCAAATATAAATTTTATTTTAAATCATAATTTCCCAATAAAAATAAATAATTTTCAGATAAAAAATGTTATAAACCATAATTGTACATTGTGTGTGTGTGTGTGTGTGTGTGTGAGCCAACTCACATATAATATATATGTGAGCTAGCTCACATATAATATATGTTAGGCCCTATCCATGTACAGGGACAAGCATGAACTCGGGCTTGTCCCTCTACATGGACATGGCCATATTCGAACCTGTTCATTATCTTAGTAAAGGCTATGTGTTACACTATGAGCATTACAAACTAATACATGGTTACGATAAAGGTGTATACATATTAATGATAATCATTTTTATTAGTTGTTTGTTTATCTGATAGTTACAATCATACATGTTATATTGAGTTCATGTTAGTAAGGTCTATGTTCTCTTGTTCAATTTAACCAATCTCTTACCTATGATATGCTTAAGCTTCACATTTTATGTCCTTATTGAAACCCATAGCTATCTATGCTTTATCCGAATAAGTTGTACACACCATATATGTAGTTTCCCTAATAAAGGCAATATAACTTAAATCAATACTAATACTGATAATAATCAAAGCATGTAAGCTATCGTAATAACAACTTGATCTCAACTAATATGAAACACACCATGTATAGCTCTATGCTCTCTTGTTGTAATTCAAAGTACGAGTTGTAGTGTGACTTATAATTCTATGTTAGTATTACTGCCATTGACCTTTATTCTAGTGAACACAGTAACATCTAACACATAATAGGAGTCAATTTGGCAGGTATAGGTGATAGACATGAACTAATCCCATTACAACTAACATGAACATATTGCTTATATGGTATAGATACTAGTAATACCAGACCATAGGAGTTGTCTTAGATTTACATATGGTAACATATGAACAAGGGGAATCGATATGCATACTCTGATACAGGGTGGTAGAGATAATAGCCATAGTGTTCCATGAAGATCGTACATAGATTAGTGGCCTATACCTTAGACTCAGAATCTACACTCTTAACTATATTGTAATATTCACATAGCTCATACAGGTAATATATGAAGTTGATTCCATTTCTTTAGCTCTCTCTTAATCAGAGTAAGTAAAACCCATCTGTATTGGATAAGAGTATACACTTTGTAAGACCCTTGTTAATGATGCTACTAGTATAGTTATAGTGTTTCTTATAGTAATAGTTTTATTTACACTATTCAATACGAGTAAAGTATAAGGAATCCCATAATATATGATAGTTATAACATGTGGAATTGATATAGAAGAGTATTGGTCACTATGCTCATATAACTAGGATCGATAGTAATACAATGTGACCATGATTGTGCTTATATTATGTAAATATGATAGGTCTTTGCTTATGTTAGCTTGTGAGCTTTAACTATCCTATGCCTAATCTGTTTCCATTGTAATTCCTCGAATCATTTGTATTACTTGGAGCTAAGTTGGGCATCCCTCCTAGTTATAGTGTACATACTAGTGAACATATCTTAATCATAGACTACTTGAATCATAGAAGCATTACCATTAGTTAATACAGATCCATATTACATATATAGACAATGGTATACATCTTATCATAAGCGTTATTGCTAATATATTATGACATATACCGTATCTAAGCTGGGAATTACTCCTAGTTATAGTGTACATACTAGTGAACATACAATAATCATAGACTACCCGAATCATATAAGCATTACCATTAGTTAATACAGATCCATTTTACATATATAGTCAATGGTATACATCTTATCATACGTGTTATTACTAATATATCATGACATATACCGTATCTAAGCTTTTAGTAATAGATGTGATTACAATACCATCTTTAAGCCGAGTTACAATTCCATGTATTCTCCCTATAAGTGTATGTTTCCCATTAATTAGAGCATAGTGATTAGTGTATTAGCTAGTCTAACAAACTCAATATCATGAAAACAATAGGGATAAAGTAAGTGTACATAAACATGAATCAAACTTGTTGTAATCATACCATCTAACTGTATAGGGTTGAACATGATGAAGTAATGAGCTAATATGATATGAGACCACAACAAGCCCTCTATGAGACCTCATACGTTAGCTTTGGTGATCTATTACCCTTTGTATTTACACTAATATGGCACAAATACTAGTTACAAATTGCATGGTATTCACTCTGCCTTATTTGCTCCATACTATGCGAAGCTTTATTGTATGAGCATACCATAGATATGGGAGTATAAGGAAATGAATAGTGCAGATATGAGACAAATCAAAGAGATCAACAAGGATTAGAGATATGAGCTCTGTTGTGACAAGGGTGAATCTTGTTTCCATAACTATTACCATTGAATAGTATTAACTCTGCATAATACTAGTATTCCTTAAAGGGTAATACTAGTATGCATAATACTAGTATTACTTCTATATTAGTGTCGATTAACTTTGACTAGAATCATAGTATTGAAAGTGAACATATGTGATGTATGTGAATAGCTTAGATATAGCCTTTGTTTTTGAGATAACATGTTTAATTGTATTGATACAACTAAGTAATATGCATAATATATGGATCCGTATTGATTATACTCATTGAACTAGTATCATATCTTTGAGCTTGAACTTACATATAAACCATATATAACCCTAAGTAACGCTTACTGTATACAATAAACACCTTGAACTTTATGCTACATCTTAGCTAGAAAATGTTTGATTGGATGCAAACCCAAGTAATTTGGCACTGTATCATAAAGTAATGATGTCAGTGATTTAAAATTTAATTAGATGACAGATTTCTTCCATCCAACCAAACATGGCGTAAAGTTAATCGTTGATTTTCATGGACGGTGCTCCATATCCATTGGATGCATGGAATCTAATTGCCCATATAGACAACCGCTACTTTGTTACCAGAATTTGACCCATGTAATCTTCATATATTATGTGTTTCCATCATAGTAAGTGCTTATCATGTTGTGACTTTGCCTTGCCACTTGTACTTTTGGAGCATTTCATCAACTTTGTGTCCTAATATGTGCTCGTCTAAATATTGTTTCCATTTTTGGTGGATTTACCAAGGTTATTTGTGCTAATAGTAAGAAACCAAAATATATTTGAAATGGGCATGGGTAGTGGAGTTATGCATCACCCTATCATAATTGTGTCTAACATAAAGAACATTTCTATTAATTTTGTCTTATTTTTTTTTCTTTCTTCATAATTTGTGTTGGTCAATGTTGGAGATATTAACTCTTACTTGTCTTGTGCTTAACTTTTCATGAATTTTCAAAGGATAGATATTGAGACGAGATGTCAAGAAATGAGTCTCAAAACATTCCTCACAAACACTATAGGCTATCCCAAGAAGGAAGAAGATGAACCCCTTCTTTGACTGAGACTCCGAGTGACCAACAACAATCTCGTCAGAGGAGATCATCAAACGAGTCTGTGAATAGATCAACTTGAGAATGGATACACCATTCTTATATAGGTTGCGCATTGATAGTCCTACACCCGAGAATGTAGGGAATACATCAGGAAAATAAAATATTTTTGGTAATTTTATTTGATTTTGTTTATTTTTGTTGTATTTTTGTGTATTTAAATTTATGTCAAGTTAAATGTTGTAATTACTTTCAAATGTGTGTGTAGACAATGAGTTTAGTGTGAGAGAATACAATGAAAGAGAAAGTGGGTGTCACAAAGATTATAATGTTGGTGAAGAGGGTGAAGGTGGATTTAGGAGGTGACATTATCAAGAAACAAAAGATTACACGCCTACGCCCACCTATCATTCGGATGTTGGTGATGAGCTTCCCTGGGAAGGGATTACTGAAGCAATGACCCTTGATTGATTCTCAGGTGTTAAAATTAGGTTGGAAAATTATTTGAGTATCTTGGATCTCCCTCAGGAGAGTAAACAAAGCTTGCAGATTGTTGTGCATTCATTGCAAAACTTTATGGATGCATATCAAAAGATAGGGCCAACCACTGATAGTTTTATCGATTTGATGAGGAGGCGAAAGTCAGAGGTGATGGGCCCTGATAAATGGGACGCAGTAAAAAATAAATTTTCAAAAGAAAACACAATTTTGATGTTCAATTTCAAAGACGGGCCAAAGCGAAAGATGTTGAAGGTGCAATATTTTAAGCACCCCAACATGGCAGGACATCTGTATAACAATTTTTTGGCAGCATATGAGAAATTGTTGTGGAATGATGAGGTTCCACATTATTTTGATAGACACTTTTATGCAGAGTTTTTCATGGACATACACCCTGATTATACTAGTCTATCGTCCTATTATTATGGGGCTGATAAAGAACATACATATGATCGAAAATAGGCATATCAAAATGTTACATTGAAGAAGCCTCCACGACCTATAGTATCTCGCCCAACAGGGACATTTGATTCACATTCAGAGTTGCGAGCTTCATCAGAGGTTGGAAAAGAAGCTAGGAGTGTAATCAAGAAAAATTTGGAATCGATTTTTTTATGGTGTTGATGTTGGTTTGAACTGTCAGCAAGAGGAAGCCAATTCTCAGGCCATTTTTGTTTATAAAACATATGCGAAGTTAGATACCATGTCAGTAGAATATCTTAAAGAGTATGCAAAATTTTCTGTGATGGTTGGAATGAGGTCATTCAAAATGATGAACTGAACAACAAAATGGTATGTGTTCTAGTTAGTAAATTTTTGACGCATTTTATGATAGTTTACTTCTACTTCTAGATCTAGATACATATCATTGTATCTATAGAAATAATTGAGTTGTTATTGTCATTAATTGTAGTTTGGAGATATGTTAAATGAATCTCTAGTAAACAGGGGACTTGATTCCACAAGTTTAAATTTGGATGGGTTGAATTAGGTATGTGTTTTCTAATATCAACAGATGAGCACTTTAGTTGTCCAATCTCCAATCTTTTGAATAAGATCAACAACATGACATTTATAATTTTGTATAAATGTGGACACATTGAATCCTAGATTTAGTTCTTAGTTTCATTGTTCACATATCCCTATTCCATCTCCTACTGCTTGGGCAGACTTGTCTCAATTCTCATTGGGAGATTTTGAAGAGGGTGGGAGTTCACAGGTATCATTGCATGTTGAAAACAAATTTAGTTATATATTAAAATTTCAAATTTCCATTTAAATTATTAATTTAAAAGAAGAATATCTTAAACAACATTTATTTTATTGAATCATAGGTTGGCACATCACAAGAATTACATGTTTCAAAATTTAAAACTACAATTTAATGTGTTAAAATCATTTAAATTTGAAATGTGTTATATAGGGTAATGTGAAGAAGAGAGTACCTGAGAGTGTGGTTGAACAAAATGTGGAGAAGAGAGTGCAGGAGATTGGGATTGAGGAGGAAGAAGAGGAAGCATCCATACTTGGAAGGATGCATCCATTCATGATGATTCATAAATGTATGTTCATTGCACATTAGTGAGTTTTAATTTTCTTTTATGTTGGGGTTTTATATAAAAGTGTTCAAGCTTATTTTTGTTGAATAAACTTATATTTTTTACTTTTTTCAAATTTTTGTTTTCTCAAATTTTTAGTTTATCCTTTCCTATTCAATGCTTTGATCAATTATTTTGAAATATATAGAACCTCTATATAAGCTTATCATTGTCTTAAATGGTACATTCAAACTTATTTAAGTTTATATCATGATGAAGACCTAATTTTGAACTTGAACATTTGATTATTTGAGAACAGATTCTATCCCACATCAGAAAAGGGGAAGTTTCTAAATTTTCTTCGATTGCATTCCTTGCCTTCTTGTCCAAGAATGGTGTAGTATGGACATTTGTGTTTTCCACATACAACAAAGTGAATTCCTTCTTGCCGAGGTATTTTCAAACTCTTAACTAAATTATTTACTAACCAGAAAAACCAACATTCAAGTGGATTTACAAATAAGCATATGTATATCTGAGCTAGCTCACATATCTCTATATCTGAGCTAGCTCGTGCACATATAGTATATCTGAGCTAGATCACATATAGTATATGTGAGCTAGCTCACATATAATTTCAAAGAGCATTTGATTATATGTAATATGAATACATCCCAAAGATGGAAGATTTAAATGGCTTTTGAAGAATGACTTCATATATGTGCAGATTTGTGTTTTCTTCATGTACATGAAATATTATATGAGAACATCTATTCCACCGTAGAAAGAGGAGATAAGTATTTTCTAGAAGAATGGTTTTTAAAATGGAGATTTGTGAACTTTCATAGATATAAGTAATTTCTTGGAAGAATGACTTAATATGGAGATTTATGAGTCCTTTAATTTGAAAGGGCATTATGGAATTTGATAATATGTGATCTAGATGGATATTGGTGGCCACCCACCTATTTCAGCTGGCTCCTCGTGTTTGTTTTTGTTCAGCACGTCTTTCTATACTGCTTTATAATTGTGAGTTATACACTTCTGGGGTTGTCTGAAGCCTCACACATTCTCTAGGTGGACACGGGTGGCCTCACGCCTAATCTAACTGGCCTATTTTGTATGTTTTCATGTCATCACATATTGTTTTACTTTTAAGGCTATTTTGAGGCCCTAAACATTGTTTTTTTGACTCGCCAAAGTTAGACTATACATGAAGTGAGAGTTTGACGGCCGAATGTGTATTTCTCTGAAATACCTTTCCAACGGGCTATCACGCGCCTAAAATGGAGGTCGTAGGAAAACAATATGAACCTAGGAAGTTGAGGTACCAAATTACACCAACTTACCCATATGACCCACATGAATTTTGACGTTTCACCTTCTAGGGTTAGGTTGTTGGATGTCTAGGGTTTTGTCATTCATGAGCAATATGAAAAGGGAATATGGAGCCTCATTGTAATCCATTTTTCTCAAATGAATGYGCGTAGTAGCCACATCTCTTCTCAAAKATAGCTACCACCATTCGAGCAAGTTTCAGTTCTGTAGTTTTATAGTTTCAGCCTATTTCATTATTTAATAGAAGATATTGTTCATTGGATATTTGTGTTATGATTCMTATCTCTGTGTTTATGGTATTGAGTTTGTAATTAGTTCGTTCCRCTCCTAAATYCGGATTAGTGGTATCAAAGCAGTCTGATCTTCATTTACTTTTCTTTGTGCATGTCCCCAACAAGGTCTGGGTACAATAAGTTGGGACTCGAACCAATTGAGCCATTACCAGAACGATCGCGCTGAGCCTGACAAMAACCCATGGGAGACAAAAAGAAAGATGATGGAGTAGGAGATCCTATTAAAATGTTGCTCGAGGAATCCCTCGCGCGAAAAAGGAACAAAATGATGGACAACTTCGTGCAAATCCTTTGACGATTTCCCATGGGAGAAGCATCTTCATCAGGTGACCATGCAACCCCCTTCAAGGTACATGCAAATTTTTATATTTCATTATTTGAAGGACTGATAGATGCAGATGTTGTAGATAAATGGTTAAATATGCTCGAAGGATATTTTTCGGTCCACAATTTTTTCGATCGGGAAAATATCACTTTTTCACTCCTCAAGGCCGTTCCCCATGTTAAAGACTAGTGGGATACCTACTCTGAGAAAAGGGTCGTGGAGGAATATACAATTTTTGTGGTGGCCCCTACATGGGATTTCTTTCAGGACACCATTAAAGAACAATACTACCCTGTTGGAATGTATGAGGACCAGTACACTAGATGGACCACCCTACGTCAAGAAAGGGACCAGATAGTACCAGACTTCACTAATATTTTCCATACCCTCCGCACCAAATTGGGTATCAAATATTCTGAGCATCATTTGGTACTCAAATACCATGATTGTTTGCATATATACATTCAACTAGAAATGGAGTTCATGGACATCGCCTCATTGGGCACATCTTATAGATACAATGTCAAGATCGAGAAGAAATTTAAGCAGAAATGGCGAGAGTTTGGATCTACAAACCCCTCACAGCTGAAGAAGGGAAAAGGCAACCCCAACCCACACAGCAGGGGACCAAGTTGTGATGGCCACCCTTAGGAAAATCTGTCCAAGCTGCAACACAAGAAGGAAAACGAGAAGGAGAAGAAGGACATGAGAAAATGGTGTGAGTACCATAAAAGTCCTTGGCACAACACCGACAAAAGTCGCTCCAAGCAGTCCCTTGTGGCTGAGTTGAAGGCTTTCGAGTCAGAGGTTTATTATGATTCTGAGTCAAATCCTAAAGGAGGGAATCAAATTATTGATGCTGAACCCAGTGCCACAGTCGCTACCACCAAATTCCGACCAAGATAACCAGAAGAACTAGAGGAAAGGGAACGCCTCTTTCACTCGCAGATGTGGGTCAAGGGGGCTCCGATTCACTTCATTGTCGATAGCGGTAGTCAGAAGAACCTGATTTCAGCAGAGTTCGTCAAGCATCTGAACCTGCCAACGATACCGCACCCTCAACCCTAGAACATTGTTTGGCTTCGTCAAGGAAGATATCTCTTTGTCATCCAACAGTGTCATTTGTCCTACGACATCAAGCCTTTCAAAGATGAGGTACTATGTGGTATTTATCACCTTGAAGTTTCTGATGTACTTTTAGGACAACCATATTTGTGGAAGCCTCATGTTGTGTATGAGTCTAGAACCTACAATGTTATTATTACTTTGGGTAGACATTTGTACAGGATCCTAGTGGTGGCATCGCCTACTTCTATTTATTTAATCTCTAGTAAGCAATGTAGTAAGGTCATTTCAAATACCAGGAAGTTTGTCTTCTTTGTGATCCATGCTTGCAGTAAGCAGAAGGTCGCCACCACATCTATGGACTCTACACAACACCTCTCCTTGCAACATAAGCAAGTGGATGGGATCATGGAAGAATACAAAGAAATATTCATCTCACCTATAGGGGTACCGACACACTACGAAGTCTAGAATCCAATTGATCTGACCCCCGTTGCACCTCTACCTAATGGAACAATCTATCGACACTCGCTGATGGAGAATGATGAAATCAGGCATTAGATCCAAGAGATTCTTAAAAAGGGGCACATCAGACCCAACTCCTCCCCTTGCGGAAGCTCGATTATACTGGTGTAGGAGAAGGACGAGGCTTGGTGTCTCTGTATTGATTACATAGACTTAAACAAAATCACAGACATGAACTATTATCCCATTCCTAGGATTGATGACCTTCTTGAATAACTCAATGGGGCGAATTTCTTCAACAAGATTTGCCTGAAGTCTAGCTACCACTAGGTTCCCATCAAACCAACAGATGTCTGGAAGACAACCTTCAAGTCTAAGGAAGGTCTCTATGAATGGCTAGTCATACCCTTTGTCTTAACAAATACACCAACCACTTTCATGAGGTTGATGGAAAATGTATTGATACCCTTCACCAACTCCTTTGTGGTAGTATATTTGGATGACATCCTCATCTTCAACAAAACATGGGAGGAGCACATGCATGATATTCAACAGGTTTTGAACACTCTACGACAACACAAGCTTTATGCCAACTTGAAAAAATTCTCTTTTGGCATGAACAAGGTCCAATACCCAAGATACATTATTGACGAGCATGGGGTACATGTTAATCCAACTAAGATCTAATTCATCCGTGACTAGCCAGCCTCGACCACAGTGATCGAGCTTTGGAGCTTCTTAGAACTCACCAATTTTTACCGACGGTTCGTGTTAGGATTCTCCCATATTTCATGGGCCCTCAGCCAGGTGACCAAGGGCGGTGGTAGGGCCAAGTTCATGTGGGGGAAGGAGCAACAACAAGCATTCGAATATCTGAAACATCATTTGTGCTCAACTCCAGTACTCTCCTTGTCCGATCTGCAACAACCATTCGATATTGAGACTGATGCATCTAGCTATGCGGTGGGTGCATTTCTCATTGAGCATGGGCATCCAGTGGCATACCATAGTGAGACACTCTCTGATATTGTCTGTAAATACCCCACCTATGACAAGGAAATGTGTTCCATTGTATAAGCCTATCGTCAATGGAAAGATTACATTCTGGGGACAAAGACGATCATACAGAGTGATCACAAGCCTTTGCAGTTCATACAGACAGAGGGGAAACTACAGAACAACCACCATCAGAAGTGGTTCACCTACCTGCAATAGTTCCATCTCAACATCAAGTATAAGATAGGTATCTCCAATTGTTTCATTGACTGCCTCAGTCGGCCTCCTGTGGCTGGACTTACCACTATGCTCCATTCTTGTGGACATGAAACATTGGAGTGGCCCCAACTTTATCAACAAGATCCAAACTTTGCCACCACATATCAACTCTTAGGTATAGGTGCCATTGTCACTTATTTTCACATTGAGGATGGAATCTATGCCCCCTGGGACATCTCTGTGTTCCTACAAGAGAGTGTGCAAAGATGATTTGGGAATCCCACTACAGTTGGGTGGTAGGACATTTTGTCATAGAGAAAACTATGGTTTTCCTTCAAAAACATTTTTATTGGCCAAAACTTCGACTGGACGTCATCAAGTATATCATATATTGCACTGCCTGTGCCATTTCCAAGACAACCATCAATAAGCAAGGCTTATACACCCCTATTACTATTCCTAAGAATCAATGGGAGTCCATCTCCATGGATTACATGTTTGGTTTTCCATCCACCAAGCATGAAAATGACTGCGTGTTTGGGGTCGTTG
>SNQJ01S0030472.1:92706-102984 GCA_010110895.2 Picea sitchensis | reverse complement strand
TATTGACAATGGGCACATTTAATAGGTTTTTAGTTCTTAATCAGTTTTGTATGGACAAGATTAAATATTGATGGAATATTCTTAGTCGTCCCAATAAATCAATGGTTGTGATTTCAACCACTAACTTCCTCACTATTATAAAGACATCCGTTTACATGTTTAATTTTTACTTTTACTTGATCATATTTAAAATTTACTATAGTGGCTAGCTGATTGCCACGTCTGAGTGATTAGCATTTCATTTTCTAGACCAACCTAAGAAGCTTGAACAAGATTGTTGATGACGGGAATCTGAGAGGCGAAGCAACCAGCTCCTCGACTGTTATTTCGCAGTCCCACAATTTACAAGGGCACAAGAAATAATAGTAGCTGAAATGTGCAAGAAATAAGAGTTTGCAGCTGTGCAAGAAATAAATTTCTGAAATGCGCAAGAAATAAGAGTTTGTGGTTGTGCAAGAAATAAATTTCTGAAACGCGCATCTCTGCAGCAGTGCTTTGCGCCCAATATTGCACGAAGTCGTGGACGAAATAATCCGACGAGAGTTGCAGAAGCAGGCTTCAAAAGCGCTTTTCCATGCCGTCCACAGCAACATATTGAAGTACGGTTACAGAGTATGAGACAATTGATGCAATTCATATGAAAGACCTTTTTAATTTTACAAGGTTAACATATTATTTTAATACTAACAAATTTTTAAAAGCACACTCCAAAATTAAAAATAAAATCACTATATTTTTATCAAATATTTACTCTATTAATTGATTTATTCAGAGTGATTATTGTTTCATTTTTTGGACCAGTCTGAACCTTTCGACGTTCACCAACCACGAGTTTGCGGCTGTGCTAGTATCTCTTCCAATTGACTGTTATATTAGAAAATTATTGATCATTCATATCAATAGGATACTTTGAGTGAAACAAACTTAGATTTCCATGGCTATCACATTTCTTTCCACCAACACATTGTTTTTGGTAAAATAATTCATCACCTTCTATTTCACATAGAATTTCATATATAAAAGCACGAAATGTGGAAGGAGGAGGTGAATTTGGCCATAAAGTTTTACCAAAATAAAGAAAAATGTCGTAATATAACTCAAATTCCACATGATAATGACAACAACAAGTGTCATGAACAGTGATGGGTCTAACAAACCATGGTTTTTTTTTTGCACAAATGTATTGATGGAAATTTTAACTTCTTTGTGCTCTTCTTTGAACTTATTGAACAATTCTATTTGTTTCATTGGCAATATATGTTTTGGATGTTCTTCATATTGTTTTCATTCTATTCTTCGTCGCAACACATCCGTTGTATGTGGTGAAACACGAGATTCTGTCAACCAACAATTACGGGCCAATTCTTTAACATTTTCTGCAAGTCTATCTTTGTAGGGTTGTCTAGAAATCACTGTCCAACAAGGTAGTTCATCATTTACATCTATTTGCAATCAGAATTTTCTATGTTTGTACAATGTTTTTCTTGACGTTCCCATCGTTTTTTCCATGTGTCGTGTCAAACGATCTTTTATATTGCTAGATGAAACAATTGTTGTTTGTATCACTCTATGTGCAACACTGACATCTTTTTTTCGATATTTTCCAAAATATTTTAATACACTAGTTATATTGTCAAAGACATTCTGTTTCGCCTTTGTATCTTTTGTCGACTTTTGAATACCCAATAATGATGTAGCTTCTTTTAACTTTCTTGACTTTATTAGAGAGAGTAAAAGTTGAGCTTGTACTGTTATTGATTCATCTTTGAAAAAAGTATTATACATATTCTTATTTCAATATATTATATAATTCTTAGCTTCTTTCTTCCCAAATTTGTCAGTATCAACATTTTTTAATATTTCATCATCAATGTTGATATATTCTCTTGCATATTTCAATTTAACGTTTATATTGAAAAACAAAACCCGAACATAAATTCACTAACCTATATACAAGTGTTCATCTTGTATTATCTAAATGTATGTACATACCTATAGGTGATTCGTCTTCTGCTTCAATTTCAGTTTCAATGTCTTCTGCTTCAATTTCGGTTTCAACGTCTTTTTTGAAAAACATCAAATCGTAATTACAATCAATTATATTAAACAATGTTTTAAATTTGAATTATATACTCTTAATATAGACAATATGTGCATGCATACCTGGTTGGACTTCTTCTTGTTGAAAATCTCTATTTACATTATCATCATTTCTTTCTTCAATATTTGCATGTTCACGTTTGTTTCTCCAATAATTCTCTTTCCTTTGATTTTTATGGTGAGTTTCATCTTGAGTGCGATTCAAATTTTATCTTGCACAAACTTTTGTTTCCCATGAGTATAGTTATCTATAAAAGTTTTTAACAAAATCAAAATTTTAGAATAGTCTCAAAAAAACTTCATTGTCACAAAAATTATTAAAAAATAATATCAATAATTTTGTGTTCAACAAAGGATTCACCTTGAAAAAATGCTCAACATTTATCCTTCAATATATAAATTGTTATTCCAATAAAAACTTGAACAAACATCAATTACCTTGTTCAACAAAAACAAAAAAGATGATTCAAAACTTTGTTTAGGTGCTCTAGAAAACCATGAAACAAGCGATGAATTGTGTTAAATGTGTTCGACTGAAAGTATATTTATACGATTTGGCACAAAATGAAACGATACGACGTGTATTTTCATTTTTCCGGTCGACGAAATTCGCTCACCCATCTTTCGACTGAAAATATAGGAAATCGTTTAATTTTAACGGATTTTGTTAGAATTTATTTTTTCGGCCGAAAACTAGAGAATAAGACTATTTGCAGGAACCAGAGAATTCCCTCTATTACTTGAACTTTGGAGGTTGTGGACTCCTGCAAATACTCTGAATTTGGTTTCGAAAATGACACCAACATTTGCAAAATTGAATCTACTTTCAATTCCTATAATTTTTTTCGTTTTCATTATTTTTATCTAATTTTATTTATTTAAAAAACAAATCACTGCATAATATTTTCAGTTGACATTATGATTCAGTGGAATGAAATATCTGTATCTCTAAAAATACACAGTGAAAAATTTAGAAAAAAATATATTCATAATCCTTAAACTGTTCTTTTCAAAAGGGTATTTTTAGATTTTACTTTTAAGTAAAAATTAAGATAGATACAAGGTGGGGGGAAACATGTGTTTAAAATATGCAATTTTTTCATCTTGGTCAACTTCAAAAAGTTCTAGAAATTATAATATTCATTCGTTAGATTCAAAATTATAGTCATAATAAAATAGAGTCTATGTAGATTGTTGCAGTATATTTCGTTTGTTAAAAACAAAATTTTAATAATAGATACATTATTGAGGGGAAAAATAACTCATTATCATTCCTTTCATGTTTAAGGAGCATACTGTTAAACAATTTTCAAATTGACATATCAAATCTTAATAAAACTAGTTTGAAAAATAGTCATTGGAAAGCTAATGAAATTCTTGACAAGTTTTGATTTCATTGTAAAGTGAAATTCTAAATAAAAAAAAATACTTTTGTATGCCGAAAGTTGAAGAACTTGTGAAAATATAGTTTTTTTTCTCATAAAACAAGAAAAATAAACACCCATCTTCATGATTTCACCCAAAAGTGTTTTCTTGACTTGCCACAGTCAAACTGTAGACAAAGTCAGATTTTGACGACATAATGCATAGTTATTGAAAAAACATTTCCAATGGGGTATCACGTGCCTAAAACGTAGATCGTATGCAAAAGTTACGACCCCGAGAAGTTAATGTACTAACTTACCCCAACGGGGCCCACATGACTTTGGGAGCTTCATCTCCTAGGGTTAGGTTTTTGGATGTCTAGGGTTATGGAATTCATGTTTATCATAAAAAGGCCTTCAGAGCCTCATTGTAATCATCTTCTTGCGAATGAGCATAGATGTCACATCTCTTCTCAGAGATAACGCTGCCACCATTCTAGCGAGTCTGGCACTCTGTATTTTTACAGTCTGTGTACATTTATTTCATTAATAGAAATCATATATTGTTGTGTTTCTCTATTTTTGGAAAATTTTATGTGTATTTCATTGTAATATCTCTGTTGTCATTTTGTTCTGAAAATAATCTGGATCATCGGTATCAGAGCAGGCTGTTATTGATCGTTTTTCAGTGCATGTCTCCAATGAGGTCAGAGTATAGAAATTTGGGTCTCGAGCTTGTCTCTCTTGAGGAAAATCGCTCTCGCACACCCAAGAAACCCTCTATGGAGGCAAAAAATAAAAATGGTGGAACAATATATTCTATTAACATGTTGCTTGAGAAAACTCTCGCGTGACAAAGGGATGAAATGATGGAGAATTTTTACCACATCCTTCAACATCTGCTGATAGCAACATGCACATATTCATCAAGTGACCACTTTGTAGGAACCTCTCCCTTCAAGGTACAATTTAATTTTTATATTCTCGTATTTGAAGGTCAGATAGATGCGGATGCCTTAGAAAAATGGTTAAATCTTCTAGAATGTTATTTCTCTATTCACAATTTTTTTGATAGGAAAAATATCACCTTTGCACTCCTTAAGGCTCACCCCCATGTCAAATATTAGTGGGAAACTTACTGGGAGAAAAGTTCCACATAGGAATATGGAATATATGGGGTCGAGCCCACTTTGGATTTTTTTTGTGGATGCAGTCAAGGAACAATACTACCCCGTTGATAACTATGAAGACCAATATATGAGATGGACCACACTACAACAAGAGAAGATCCAAACAATGTTGGAGTTCAAAAATACTTTCCATACCTTGTGCACTAAACTGGGTATCAAAGACTTTGAGTTAGATCTAGTTCTTAATTACCGCAGGGCTCTGCATAGGTACATCCAAACCAAAATTGATTTCCTAAACATCTCATCATTGGGATTTGGCTATCGATATGCTGTCAAAATCGAGCATAAATTTAGGCCCCAGAAAAATGGGATTTTGGGTCTTCAAATAGGCAAAAAACAAAGCATGGTAAATACATCCCTAACTAACAGTCTTCTGACAACTTATCCAAGACACATGAAAATAAGGGTAAATGAAAGACGGAGAATAACACTGGGAAGTGGTGCGAATTCCACAAAATCCCCTGGAACAACATCGATGAATGTCGCTCGAAACAGTCATTGGTGCCCGAGGTCAAAGACAAGGAGTCGAACCTTGATTCAAAATATGATCCATAAAATATTGAAAAAAGACAAATCATCGATGCATACCCTGCTGCTACTATCGTGACCACAACAATTCAACTAGAAGAACCGGTAGATCCTGAAAAGGGGGAACACCTCTTCCATTCACATATGTGGGTTAATGGGACCCTGTTTCATTTCCTTGTTGATATCAGTAGCTAAAAGAACCTCATCTCAGCCGAGGTCATCAAACAGTTGGGGTTATCGACAAAACCACACCTGGAACCATACAACATCGGGTGGCTTCACCAAGGGAAAGATCTTTGTGTCAATCAATAGTGTCACCTGTCCTATGGCATCCATCCCTTCAAGGATGAGGTAGTGTGTGATGTTTCCCCTCTTGATGTCTATGATGTTGTTTTGGGCCAACCATATATGTGGAAACGTCATGTTGTTTATGAGTCTTGACCTCATAGTGTCATTATTACTCTAGGGAGTCAACTCTATAGGATACCAGAGGTAGTTTCAACTATTGTTCCACCAAAAAAATGCCGCAAGGTAATCTCTCATACTGAAAAATTCATCGTCTTCATAGTCTGTTCAAAGGATCAATAGAAGGCCAATACAATCGCTGCATCCTCAACACCTTATATCCAACAGATTGCAGAAGAGAAAGAAGATATTGTCTCATCACCTACAATGGTGCCTACACAATGCCCCATCAAACCCAGAGACAACAAGTTGGTGTAACAGATTCAACCTCGCCAACAAGAGGTTCGTGACAACCTTCCACATAGCAAGCAACGCAAATTATCCAAAAAGGAATGCACCTCACCAACATTCATCGTTAGAAAAATATTTCCCCTCTTCCTCGAGAACTCAACGCAATGGAGACCATTTCTTCCTAAGGGGGGAGGATTGATCTAGGTGGATATTGGTGGCCACCCACCTGTTCCAAATTCCAACTGGCTCATCTTGACATTTTTCACTTCAACATGTTTCTCTGTAATGGGGAAATTTCTTTGTAATTGTGGGTTCTGCACTTACGTGGACATATTGACTCCCTACATAGCATCCAGGTGGATATTGGTGGCCGCCCACCTATTCCAACTGGATTATTTTGGACGTTTTCATGTCAATACATATTTATGTACTTCCAGGGCCGTTTTAGTGCTCTAAACAATGTTTTCTTGGCTTTCCACAGTCAACTTGTAGATAGATTAAGAGTTTGTTGGCATAATGTGTATTTATCTAAAATACCTTTCCAATAGTCTATCACGTGCCTAAAACGAAGATCGTATGAAAACTTTACGACCCCAGGAAGTTAATGTACTAACTTACCCCAACGAGGCCCACATGACTTTTGGTGCTTCATCTCCTAGGGTTAGGTTTTTGGATGTATAGAGTTTTGGCATTCATGTTTATCATAAAAAAATCCTTTAGAGCCTCATTGTAATAATCTTGTTGCGAATGAGCATAACTGTCACATCTCTTCTCAAAGATAAAGTTGCCACCATTCTAGCGAGTCTTACACTCTATATTTTTACAGTCTCTGTACATTTATTTCATTAATAGAAATCATGTATTGTTGTATTTATCTGTTTCTATAAAATTTTATGTGTATTTCATTGTAATAACTCTTCTTTCATTTCATTCCGAAAATAATCCATATTAGTTAGAGTATTTTTGTGAACACGAGTCCAATAGAAAAAATTTACTTTAGGTAATTCGTCACAATGCCAAATGGGTTCCCATAAATTGGATCAGGGAGAAGAGATAATGTCCTCAAGGAAGGTGTGATAGTATTTGTTGGTAGAGAAGGATTATTCGCTCCACCCTCGAGCATATTTAGTTTTTTTATTAATAGGAGCACACACATGCAAGGATATCACTTGAGCTACTGATAGAGTGGTTCCAAGTCCTCCAAGAAAGCTAACGAATTCCAACACTTACAAGATTTTGAGGGCCATTCCCAATCATATATATCGGCTAAAGAGTGAATGTTGTTGTTGATCATCCAAATTCGTAAATGTTACACATCAAAATTACTCACTTCAATAGTGTCACAAGTGTCATTATTACAAGTGTTGTAAGTGTCGCATCTTGTCCGCAAGTGTTGCATCTTGACCACAAGTGTTGCAAGTGTCACAAACATCATACTGCCACCTTGCCTATGTCATGCCTCTAACAACATTATAGGGACACTTAAGACACCTCAAAGACTAGTTTTGGAGAAGAGAAATCGGTTGACAATAAGTACAAACCTTTCTCCACTGAAAGAATCACTCAAAAATGGATTTTGGAGAGGAGCGCTCGCCTACCCACTGTCAGGGAGTGCTAGTGCTCCCTGGGCCTCTTTGGGGGAGTGTTTGAGCACCCTGTGCACCCTTTTGGGGGAGCACTACCCTTTCTGAATGAATTTTTGGTTTGTTGGAGGAAATCAGGGGACAATCCCCTCAATATTTGAAGGTAGTTGGGTTCGAATTTTGGGTCAAGGCATGATCTTAGGGAAGATCCTTAACTGAAGGAGAGGAATCATCAACTTATCCCAAATATCTCTCAATTGGTTGGGCCTCTCCAAGGTTATATAAGGAGGTCTCGTCATTGTGAAAGGAGGGATGGAGATTGAGAATTATACCTAACTTATGATCTCATAAGAAGGTATAGGAAAACAGTAGAGACTAGAGATTGATACCAAACTTATGATCCTATAAGTGGTATGTACATGAAAAATATTGGAGGTATGAAACCTATGATCTCATAGGAAACATACAAAAAACAGTGGAGATTACTTGAGAAAAGGGGTTGGACAAGGAGAACTGGAAGAAGCTGTTGCACCTTCATCAAATGATTGTAAGTATTTTTACTTGTTCTCATTAATAATCAATTCTTGGCCTGTTTCTTTCAAACTTATTCTTGTTCCATATGAGTTTGTCTACAATATATGGATCTATATTTGAGCTAATCTTAGTAGAGTAGGAAGTCCATTGTATCTTTGTTTGTTCTACAAGACCTATCAGGGAGCTCAGGATCAGAGCTCAACTTGGACTTTGCAGGGACAAACATCGTTAATAAGGTACATACATTTATTCTTCTCCTTTGTATGTTATCTTTATTAGATCTAAAAGGTTGTCATTGTCCATGTTAATAACTTTTCTGTCTTTTCCTTAGGAGTCTAGATACCAAGAGGTAATCCACTTGTCCGCAGGGGGATTCACCTACAACAGAAATTGGTGACTCAACTAGGGAGGAGCTTTGATTTTTGTTTCCTTTCCCAGATCTTGTTTTATCCCTTTTCCCACTCATTTGACCTTCTCCATGATGTGTCTCTGATCCTTAGATGTGATTGTTGGCTCTTGGATCCATCTTACACTCTGAATTCTTGCATTTTCTCTGAGTGTTTTGGATTTTTGGGCAAAATTTGAGTTCTGAGAGGCCAACGCTCCCTTGACCTTACCAACAGGGTGTTGGCACTCCCCTACAGCCTTACACAGTGTGTTGGAGCGCTCTATGTCCCCTTTTGGGGGGGCTCTACCCCTTTTTCTGCAAAAATCTTCTTGGGAGTAGTTTTTTCTCAGTCTTTTTTTGATGATTCTTCTACTCAGGGTTTATGCTATCTTAGTGTGTCCTTGTTTAGCCTCCAATTATTTGATTTCTAAGAATTAATCATCTCTTGTTTGGATTTTTTTTGACATTTGTCCTTACTTTGCAATAACTCTTTGTCCTTGACGATTTGGAGTCAATTTGTCGTTTTCTTCTCGTTTATCTGAGTAAGTGAAAACTTTATAAGGAGTTTCAAAGGTTTTTTGAAAATTTCTTTCTGATCTTTGAGTCATCTTGTCCAAGCTCTTTTTCCTTCCTTTTGAGTTTTTGGTTTTCTATCTCTTGTTTGATCAAAACAGGGGTGTCTTTTTGTTTATGTGAAGTTTGCTTCCAGATTGCTTAAATCTCACAACTCTTGAAGTCTGATTAGCATAGGAAGMTTTACAAATACTAGTTATCAGTCACATATAAAAWTTTTAGCATTGCATTGGATTCCTTATTGAGGACTATTGCATGAGGTCATTTCATCTTAGTGTTTGAAAGTGAAAGGAAAATCCTTCTCCTTCCCTTAACTAGACATTCATTGAAAGAAAAGACTGCTTATAATTTCTTATGCATGTTTTGGGAACTGAGTCACAATATCATAAGTTTTCACTCTCATAGACCTCTGAGTAAACAACAACCACTAAAATCAATGCTTAACTAAAATTTATCAGACTTTTTACATCTTTGTTAGAAAACCTACATCAATTTAAGCTGTAGGGCTTTGGAATAGGTTGAAAGGATAACTTTCCAAATCTATCAAAAAAACTTAGCATCTTGCGATAGGGAGAGCAAATACAATTGTCTTCTAGGATTTCTGGGATCCCCCTCTCACACAGGGGTTACGCACGAGGTCACGTTTGGGAGAGTTACATAGATTATCCCTCCATGGTTCAACCGTTCATAGTAGTCGGATCGTATTTTGGGGGTCACTTGAAGGTATACCCACGATTATGTGTGGGAGCCTCTTGAGTTGATTTTGGACTTGTTATCCTACCCATATGTTCCAACTGGACTGTCGAATGTACTCGCCCAAGGGTTGACTGCAATTTGGTGACCTTAGTAGCCATAATATTTAGGGTCTCACACAAGGTGACGGTGAAGGGAAGTCTCACTGTACCTGGAATAGACGTTGGTCAAACTCACTCGGGCTCCTTGGAGGGTAAATCCACAATTACTGCGTGGAAGCTTGCACCAAGGTGTAAGTTCGATAAGCAGGTCACCAACGTAACTGATCCACCCGCTCTATCCTCACCCCTTCCTATTTTGATTTCGCGACATTGGATTTCATCACCAACTAGTGGTTTCACTATAGTAAGGTTTGTTTGATTGTTTGCTTCTCAGATTCATAGCATGTGTTGTTTGTATTACCTAGTGGACCTTAGGTCGAGTCAGTGTTAATGGCATCAAATCCTGAGAGTACTAATGGAGGGACCCCTTGTCCCGGGGAACCTTACACTTTTCCTTCTTTTGGAAATTTTGGTCCTCCATACATTGCCACACTGAGTCTTTCGGGACTCACCATTGGATTATCGGTT
>SNQJ01S0030472.1:51899-83924 GCA_010110895.2 Picea sitchensis | reverse complement strand
TATTTGGGACCTATTCCATTGGATTCCTCTCTTCACCATGATCATCATGGTACGCTTCACACATAACCCCTTTTTGTGTGGACACACCAACCTCAGTCTTTCCCAGTCATAGCCCCGATGGCCCACACCCACAACCAATACTTTGATAGTTGCATCCTTGCCTTGGAAACCACCCACAACTAGACTAAGAATGAAATAAAGGGACTCAATTATAATATTTATACCCTCAATTTAGAATTTGAAACCCTCTCCAAAGAGGTCAAAAACTTGATATCCCTCTCTAAAAATGTGAAAAAATTGACAGTGGTGATCACTCGATTACAAGGTCCTACCTGCTATGAACAACCTTCACACTAAGAGGGTGTTGCCACCTCCCATTCCATGGCCTTTCATTCTAACCCCCTTCATCATGAACTACATATTCCCAAAGTTGAGGTGAATAAATTTGATGGATCAGACCCCATGGGTTGGGTCACTCAAATGGAACATCATTTCTACTTGTAAGGAATTATTGACGATTTGAACAAACTTCACACTAATGTCCCTTATTTGGATCATGAATGATGGAAATGGTGTAAATGGCGTAAAAATTCACATAAAGGATATATTTATTGGATCTCGTTTGTTGTAGACCTTTATGAATGATTTAACACCAACACACATCATTTGGGTCATTTGACAAAGATGAAACAATTTGGTACAATGGAAGAATATGTCGCTTCTTTTTGAGAAATTGTATTTATGAACTGAAGGCATGTTAGACACCTTTTTCCGTAAATTATTTATTACTGGCCTTAAGGATGGCATCCAATCTCATGACCTAATGTCTCCTCCAAATCCTAGATTATCGCTACTCATTGAGCCAAGGAAGCATAATAGGTTGTCTCTTCCAAAATCATAAATCCCTCCTGTATTCCCCACTCCCATCTCACCAATCACACCCCTCCTTCCCCTCCTCTTAATATCCATAAATTGACATGGGTAGAAATGGAGAAACACCAACTTAAGGGTCTTTTCTATAATTGTTATGAAAACTATTTTCTGGGGCACAAGTGTAAGGAGAAAACGTTTTTTATGAAAATTTCTAAGGATTGTTTTGAAGAGGATGGAGATTTTCCCCCTTAAGACTCACTAACCCAAGCCAATGATCCTATCCAACCCTCTAATCCACCAAAATTTGAATTGGTTATCTCTTTGAATGCTCTCACTGGTATATCTACTCCCCAAACTCTTAATTTAATTGAGTATATCAAGATTTAAAAAGTCATTATCCCGGTCTACAATGGAAGAACCTGTAATTTTATTCATCATCACATTTCTCAAGAGACCATGTGCTATATCCATGCATTCAACAATTCTCAAATCATGATTGGTAATGGTGGTTCCCTGAAATGTGGGGGTCATTTTGAAAATATGCGTCTGAAAATTGGTCATTATCACCAGAAATCTGACATGTTTGATATTGACATGGGTGGTTGCAACATTATTATCGGTGTTGAATGGTTACACACACTAGGCCCCATCACCATGGACTTCAAGGAATTAAGAAAACATTTCCAACATGAAGTACAACATAGTAGTACCACTTCCAAGGCATCATCGTAGGTTCCACTGAGATTATCATTTTAAACCAAATGGAGAAACTTCTAAAAAATGGTCATTCTAGCATTATTTCCCAATTCCATTCCATTCAATCAATTCAGACCCCCTCACCCACTGTTCATCCTGACATCCAGTTTCTCCTCTCCAAAAAATGACCTATTTTTGACAATATCCATGGACTTCCTCCTTCCCATGACATCCATGATAATTCCATCCAACTTGTCCCTGGTAGTCTTCCTCCAAATTCCATCCCTTATTGTCACCCCTTTTCCCAAAAAAATAAAATTGAGAAAATTGTTCAAGAATTGTTAACAATGGGTGTCATACATCCTAGTATCATCCCTTACTCTTATCTTGACATCATGGTACTCAAGAAAGAAGGTACATGGCACATGTGCCCTGATTTTCAATCCATCAACAAAATTACTGTCGAAGATAAATTTCCCATTTCTATCATTGATGATCTTTTGGATGAACTGAGTGGTTCTCAATTCTTTAACAAACTTGATATGCATTTTGGCTATCACTAGATATGTATGAAAGAGGACTATATCCCTAAAACTTCCTTTCGAACTCATGAAGGCCATTATAATTTCTTGGTCATGCCCTTCATCCTATGTAATGCACCCTCCACTTTCGAAATCCTCATGAATCATGTATTTCTCCCTTTCCTCCATCAATTTGTACTGGTATTCTTCAATCATATCCTCATAAATAGTAAAACTTGGAAATATCATCTTTCCCATGTGGATCAAGTCTTACATTTAATTTCTGAGCAAAAAACACTTTCTGAAATAGTCTAAATGTGCTTTTGGATCTTTGACAGTTGAGTACCTGAGCCATATTTTTGGCAAAGATGGTGTTTGTGTGGATCCTAAAAAAATAGAAGATATGAAGGGTTGGCCATATTGTAATTGTTGAACATATTTTTTCATTGATGTCAACATGGCACATAGGCAGAGGAAGTGTGTGAAAGTCTTGAATTACACATAGACAATATGGCACAAAGTTGGCACACAAACATAGGAAGTGCACGAAAGGCTTACAGAGGAAGTGCGTGGAAAGATTATTTCTACTGTACTATTGCAGATCCACATGAAATGGAACTCCTAGAGAAAATCGTGAAAGGTTGAAAACATAAGTGTGCAGGATGTTTGAAGGATGAAGGGATCAACAACACAAAATAAATCATAGAAGTGATTGAGTCTTCTAGGAGTGTGTGCAGAATAGGAGGATAACCTATGACGTAGTTCAAAAGTGAAGTGGAATATGATAGATCCCATTGTTTGTGATCGTAGAATGAATCAACGGATTATCCTGACAAGTGACAAGTGAACGATGATGTTTTGAGCAAGCGACAAGTGACAGAGTGAACTGCGATGGAGTTAGTACAATGAATGGTGTAGTGGAGTGTGACAAGATGAAGTCTAAAGTAGAATGTGATCGAATGAGCCCCCAGGGGAACTTATAGTCTGATGGGGGGATTCAATAAGCACATTGAAGGACAAGTGTGACAGGATGACGACTTGTGACTTGAGTCTTTCTCTCTAGTTCTATATGCACATTGGATGCTTTAAAGACAATAATGAAATTATTACGTCATTCTTTAGGAGATGCTTAGATAATCTGGAGCACATTTGTAGGAAGACTTGGTCCATTTGATTTATTGAAATTTTTTCCACAATATAACCATCATACGTTATTTAGAAAAAATCGTAACTAACATGATTTTGATGTGGTCAAACTTTTTCCACATTGTAACTATTTCGTGTTCACATATAATAAGGTGAACTCAGGAAAATTAGTATAAGTATGGATGCGCTCTGATCGTGGATTGGTACATGAAGTGAGGTGGAAGATGATATTGTAACAGTTCATAGGAACATAAATGTAAATTTTCCAGGATGTGTTGAAATATTTAGTGATGTAACATATTTTTTTGAGTTTAGGAAGGTAGGGTGGTGCTAGGGTGAGTTGAAGTTCACTGAGGATTGAAGTCCTCATTTTTGTAACAGGTTGGTTTCTGAGAGGATTGGTGTCCTAATTTTTGTAACAGGTTATTTCCTGAGAAAATTGGTGTCCACATTATCTATGGTGGTTTAGTGCCTCAGAGGATTGGTGTCCTCGTTATCTATGACATGTCGGTGCCTGTTGAGCTGAAAAATTTATAACTTGTAAGTTGGTGCCTACAGAAGAACATAAAGAAGACGATCTATGGTTTATTCCCGCATTGGGTTCCCACATAAAAATATTTGTGTGATGTGTTCATTGTATTTTTTTCATTTCTACTTGTATCTATCAGTAAGTGCACATTTCTAAATAACTTATATGGATATATTGATTTCTTCTTGTATCTGTCATTAAGTGCGCATTTCTAAATAACTTAACTGGTTGAAAGGAAAGAAAAATACATAAGGTTAATGCAATACTATTCACCCTCCCCTCTCAGTATTGATGTGAGTATCAACAATTTCTATCAGAGGGTAGGTTAATTTAGTTACAGTCTAACAAATGGAAGGAATATCACACAAAAAGTATGTCCAATCAATATTATTTTTCAGCCAGACCTCCTTTGTTCAATGGAACACATTTTTCATTTTGGAAAATCATAATAAAGACCTACTTGATGTATCTTGGTATGGAATTCTAGAAGAGCGTGGTAGACAGTTATAAAATCCCAAATACTCTTCCAACTGATGAAGCTGGTAAGAAATATTACTATAGTAATGCAAAATCTATGAATTCTATCCAAGGAGGACTTGCAGAAATATAATTTGTTAAAGTGATGCAGTTGGAATCCGGAAAGGAAATATAAAAAAATCTAGTAAAAAATTATGAAGGAGACGAGAAAGTAAAGTTGGCCAAACTGCAAGCTCACATAATGCAAAACAAAACCCTAAGAATGAGTGAAGATGAAAATATTGCAGGTTTCTTTCTCAAAGTGGATGAGATTGTAAACACCATGAAAAGGCTAGGAGAGGAAACTCAAGAAGCTATGGTCGTTCAGAAGGTATTGATATATCTCCCCTCAAGACTTGAGGCAAAGGTATTGACTATAGAAGAAATGAATGAACTAGACAAACTGACTATGTATAAGCTCCATGGAATTATGATTGCATATGAGATGAGAACTAGGAAAGAACAACCAGATCTAAAGGATATAGTCTTCAAAGCATTAGTCAAATTTTCAACATATCAAGATCATGATTAATTAGAACACTTCTCAGATGAAGAAAAAACTAAATTTGTGAGGAATTTGAGGAGGGGATATGGATAATATATAAAGGTATGTTACCATTTAAATGATTTCGTTGTGGTAAAGTTGGACATTTTTCCTCTAAATTTCCTTTTAAAGGAAATAACACCAATGAAAAGGAAATAAAAGGCAAGGATAAACCTAGCAATTTTCAAAAGTATTTTGAAATGAATAGTTTTTATCCAAAGGAGGATGGCAGTAGCTTTGACGAAGAAGAAGATGAGCCATATCTAATTCATGATGAAAAAATTCTCATGGATTTGGAACAAAACAAATCTGATCAAACAGACACATAAGAGTGTGAAGATGTATTAGACATGGAAGGAGAACTCAATAGTGCTCTGGAGGAAATCTACTGATTCAAGAAAAAGAACAGACTAAGAAAAGAATAGTTGTAGGTCTACAAAGTCAAAGACAATAAGGTTAGTGAAGAAACAGTCATATTAAAAAATCATCTAGAAGAAGCCAAAAGAAAGGAAGAAGTATTGATAAATCAGATAAAAGAAAAGGAGAATATCTACAATAAACTAGAAGCATAAATAGTTTCCTTAAGAAAATATATAGAGAAATCCAAGACTCAAATAAAATTAATAAAAGTATTTGAAACTGTATATAGCATTCTAAGAAATTCGAGATCACCAAATGACAAGACGAGATTGGGATATAAGGAAAGTCTAAAAAATGTCAAAGGTGAGTTAAGCACCAGCTTGATAGCCAGTGAGAAGCCTACAAGTTATGCAAATTATCTCAAGGGAAACAACAATCATCCTAACCAAGAAAAATATGAAAAGAAGAAGGAGTCAAAACTGAATTAGCCCAACTATGAAGCAAGGAAGAAACGTGTTCCTGAATCTTATCAGGTTGGCAGACAGACCAATTCCTACAAGTAAGTTTTTCATTCCAAGGCATCCAATTTTTTTTTATGGACATTGTTTCTCTTGTGGAAACTTTGAAAATAAGGTTGTAAGTTGCATATGATTTATATATAACATAATGTAATGTTCCCAACCCAATATGTTAGGAATATTGTATTTTTATTGTGTTTTATGTGTTTCCTGGTTGTGGCATTTTGTCAAACACTTGGCAGACTTAAGTCTCATGAGTTGCGCTAGGGTTTATAATGATGGTTTAATGGGTGTTTGCAGCCAACAATCAAAGAACATATAGCAATGGAATATACTCAACAAGATGTAATCTCAACAACACAAGAAATATCCACAAATACCTCAGATCTAATTTTATTCCTAATAGTAGAAGGCCTTGGTACAATAGATCTGCAGATCTGGAACAACATAGTTGAGATATCATAGCCAAATGACAATAACCATAAATTGAATCTAAGAATAAATGATAAAAGCCTCCAAAGGCCAAATAGTTGTAGAAGATAAATGACAAGATGAGATCCTTGCCCACTGATGTGCCAAAAAACTGGATGAGTTGCACACTAGTTTCTGRCTGTAACTGTAGAGAKATTTTGGCCCTCTTCCTCCTTGGCTCCAATAGCAACCAAAACCCTTGAGAAGTGTAGATATGAAGGCTAGAAACAAGATAGGGAAGTTCATTTTMTGAAGAATGGAGTTGGTTCCCTTCCCATGAATAGATCCACTTCAGAAATTGTGTCCTTCCTCTAGGAGAAATCATACCACACTCATCATAAATCAATACTCAACCAAAACACCTCCAAGATAGGCCAAMAATGGTGTTATGGACACCACCAAGCTATATMAATAGCTAAACCCTTCAAATCTCCTTCTTCTTGGCCAAATCAAATGGATCTAGTTTCTCTTGTGCGCCCTCCTACTGGAAAGCCTTAAAGATGCACAACCCTTCTCTTCTGTCCCTGTAGCTACTAAAGAATCCACATGTGACTGAGATAAAACTGATGTAGAATGGTGAGGGAGGAATATTTCACCTCCATGACCAATCTTGGACTGGGTTGGGTGGGTTCTTTCACCACCGAGTTGATATCTAGGGTTTGTTCAGTCAAAACCCTCAAAACCGCCAAGTGCATGGGCTCAATAGCAAGGAGCTAGATATCAATATGATAATCAACATAATGAGAGAATAGAATCCCCTATATCTCTTTTATCCTCCATGTTCACCTTGTCTCTCCAACTGAATTTTACTCTATTTTATTATTAATTAATTAAATCACTTTAATTAATTAATTAACCATTTTACCTCTAAAAAGTGATTTATCCCTCCTTATGGCTTCTCTAGCCATTGAAAGTCACTTCTCATCATGCTATCCTGTAGTGTTATTTCTCCCAATTCTGATGATCTATTACACTAAGAGGTTCCTCCAAGTATTATGCCCAATATGACCTTCTTAGTGAATTTAATTAACATATAGCCCATAATAACTCAAAATTACAGAAATCGTTGGAATGCAATGGAACCAAAGCCAAGTTGTGCGGAATGGATCATGATGATGAAATAAGATGAGTGATGCAAGTTGGGTCCAATAAAACCCCTCAATAGCTCATGTACTCACTATCACCCTCATCTATCTACTATGGTCAACACAACACTCAGTAATATAATGATGTCCAAAAGTGGGGACATTACAATCCTCCCTGCTAGAATATTACTTGTCCTAAAGTAATAAATGAATCAATCCACATATAATACCAGGGTCCCATGTCCCCCTATGGGACACAAATTAGGCTCCATCCAACACTGAACTACCAAGAACTGTAATCTGTGGATCCCATATCAAGATGTGAACTGCAATACCCTGTGAAGTATAGTCCTGTAACATATCAACACCATGAGTCTCCTACAAATGACACATGGCCTCAACCTAGAATGAGTCTATCCTCCAATTCCATAGCAAGACCCACATGGTATCGACCAACTGAACATGTTGTTGCCATAGTGAGGTACTACAAGACCTCAATGAATCACCCTCAAGTGACGTGCTCCCCTCAATACTAAAGCTCAATGGAAAGTCAAAGTGACTTTCCCCTGCAAGGATCCCCTCACCTCCATCAGTCAATGAAATACCCATCCCTGTAATCCCAAGGTCCCATGCTATTCTCTGAAAAGGACCATCACGCTAACGCTGCACTAATTTGATCATGATTGTCTGCTCAAAGTATACATATTGGATCCCCCACTCCTGGATCCTCCTGCTGAAATACCTGTGATAACTAGGCTTGCTATCAAGAAGTTGAACCTATAAAGGTATCTGTGTGGAATCAACATCTTCCCAACCATCTCTATACTCAATCATGAGTATAAATAGGAATAAATTGTCTTGCCACATAGAACAATACCTTGCAATCTCTCTCAAAGCCATCCAAGAGTGAAGTATGTTGTTCCCAGGTGCAATCGGGGCCATCATAAGATGAAACAACCCTCTGACTGAATGGACTCCCGGATCCCAGGGAAAATTTGGAAGTTCATCACTTCCAATCCCCCCTATCTACTGATGAGTCACATTAATAACTGTCGGAAGCCTTCCATCCTCATCCCAGTGAGAGTATGAATTTGTATCAACCTCAGAGATATCCTCTGTCCCATGGCCTATGATACTCACCATCACGCCAAATACCTCAAATGTCTATCTTTGATGACCCACCCCTATGTTTTTGTGTGAAATAAAGAAAATCCTATCAAGTGGTCTCGGTCTACCAACTCTCCATGTCCCCTGGCACTGTCTAACTCCCCCTGTGTTGTTGTCATTGATGAAGGTATCGGGAAAGGATAACAAACATAATTGCAACTAACTGTAGGACTGGAAAGTATCCTATGCTTTGGTCAATCCCTGGGACTGGACCAAAATATCATCCACTGGTGCCCATGGTGAATAATCGTCTAAACTCGAAGTATCAGGTACAACAGTAGATAACTCCAAAAACTATTGGCCAGTCACTCTCCCTCCATCATCACTCAGATAGTTTCTACTACTATGAAGGTGATCTCCCAGAACTATGTGTTGCTACAAAGGGGAGGAATATCCATGCTCCACTAAGTGTGTCTCCTCCCCGCAATCCAATGCATCCCCCTAAATTCCACTGTACATCTCTCTCATCATCATATGTCCAAGGTGTACTACTGGATCAACCTATGTGTGGATATAAACCAATCCTGGAACACAAATGAAAGTGTCATCGTAACTTCCCCTAAATATGGATTCCTCAGGTATATTGTATGACCAACTATATGAGAACTACCCATGAATGGTGGCCCTTGTGACACTCAGACATCCTCCAGGAATGTAAATGAGGAACATATCTGACTCTCTATCAATATAGATATGGGATATCTCTCACTAGTCTCCTCAAGGAGCTCCTCTAATCTGGACTCTAATTCTTGAAGGGTTGTTTGTGTGCCTTTAAAGAATCCTCATGTTCTCACCAAATCATGAGTGAGTCGGTCCACCTCCAAATCCTGCTCCCTCAAAGCCCTGTGATACATCTCGCCAACCTCCAGTAGGTAATCTTTGTCCATAAACAACTTCTAGTAGTCGACCCTCATCATAGTCACTTTCTCCCTTAGAGTATGAAATTCATCCATGGAAAATCCCCAATCTAAACTATCATGTGCCATTGGTTCCCTCCAACAATAATCTACCACCAATGCATGTGTGCCATCTATGTGTCTAGTGGCTACCATGATCATGTACTCACTAACTCTCAACTGACCTGACAAGTGTCATGACTCCTGATCACAATCCTTCTAAGGTGCCACCTCATGCTTCTCACTGCTAATGTCAATAGTGGAATCCTCAACAACAAACTCCTCAAAAGATAAGGCACTAAACTTCCCACTGTCAACTTTGCTACTGAGACCTCCTGTATGCCACTACACTCCATCACCAACTGCTACCCCCATATGAATCACATTGTATCATGTATGGGCAGTTGTATCCTCCTATGTTCTCACTCTACTAATGTCATCTTTACCTATATCCCATACGGATGTGTCTAGACATGGGATATGGTCATCTCAACCAATACATAGTGCATCCTCATCACTGTAGACCAATCCTCGAGGTGAGTATCCCATCAGAATGTCAATCTCCACAACCTGATATAACAATGGAATCTTCAGAAGAGGTGACTCACTCTCGTCACATTGTTAGGTATCTGTAAGGTCAAATGTCTCTAAGCCATCTCTCTCCTCCTGGGTATGTAGCTCCATATGTCCCTGGTGTACAATCCCCACACAATTCTCCTCAGAAATGCCACTGATATCCTCATGCGTCGTGGCTATCATAAGTGTCTGTGAAGATTAAAAATGTGTCACAATCATCATAGAAAAATCATCATCCTCCATGTATGATTTCCTAGAAACCATGTCTACACCCAAGGGTAGGTCAACCAAACCTCTAACCTCATCATGCCTAAGTGCTAACACATGTAAATCCTCACAAGGGTCACCACTATGCTGAAGTGTTGAATCCTCAACACTGCCTAATAGGGAAGATAAAGAACATATGTTATCATCATGTCCATCCAACTGTCCCTCAGCTATGCAAGAGTCACTAACCGCATCCGACTTCTCTAAATAGGCATCTATGGTTGCATTCTCATGAAACTCCTCGTCCTCACTGTCATATTGCACCTAAAAAATGTGCACCTTCCCTTTACCCCTACATTTGTGATTTGGCTCCCAAGACTCTTTACAACTGTAGAAAAGTTCCCTCCTCCTAGTGGGTGCTAGATTAATCTTTGCTTCTTTCCATATARCTTCTCTGGCTATGTTTTCCTCTTCTATGCCGACCCAATGTGTAACCTCATCCTTGCTCCAACTAGGATTTTTTATGGACACAAATTGTTGGAATGTTATTAGATCCCTGAGAATCTCATTGAGAGTTTGATATTCCCTCTCACAATCAACAATCCCTCTAGAAAAGTCCAAAATATTCATCTCTACTTATGGAAGACCCCTCAGGCTAGGAGTAATCTTCGCTCTGATACCACTGTAATGTTCCCAACCCAATATGTTAGGAACATTGTATTTTTATTGTGTTTTATGTGTTTCCTAGTTGTGGCATTTTGTCAAACACTTAGCGGACTTAAGTCTCATGAGTTGTGCTAGGGTTTATAATGATGGTTTAATGGGTGTTTTTAGCCAACAATCAAAGAAGATATATAAATTGAATATACTCAACAAGATGCAAGATCAACAACACAAGAAATAGCCATAAATACCTCAAATATGATTTTATTCATAATGGTAGAAGACCTTGGTACAATAGATCTACATATATGGAACAATATAGTCGAGATCTCATAGAAAAATGAAAATAAATATCAAGTGGATCCAATAAGAGATGATACAAGCCTCCAAAGGAAAAATATCTGCAGAAGATAAATGACAAGTTGAGATCCTTTCCCACTGATGTGCCAAACCCTCAAACTGGATGAGTTGCGCACTAGTTTCTGGTTGTAATTGAAGAGATATTATGGCCCTATTCCTCCTTGGATCCAATAGAAAACAAAACCCTTGAGAAGTGTAGATATGAATTCTAGAAACAAGATATGGAAGTTCCTTTTCTGAAGAATGGAGTTGGTTCCCTTCCCATGAATAGATCTACTTCAGAAGTTGCGCCCTTCCTCTAGGAGAAATCATACCGCACTCATAATCAATCAATACTCAACTAAAATACCTCCAGCATAGGCCAAGAATGGAATTATGGCCACCACCAAGCTATCACAATATCTAAACCCTTTGAATCTCCTTATCCTTGGCCAAATCGAATGGATCTAGTTTCTCTTGTGCACCCTCCTGCTGCAAACCCTTAAAGATGTGCACCCCTTCTCTTCTGTACCTGTAGCTGCTGAATAATCCACCTATGACTGATATAGAACTGATGTAGAATGGTGAGGGAGGAATATTTCACCTCTGTTACCAAGTTTGGATCAGGTTGGGTGGGATCTTTCACCACCGAGCTGATCTCTAGGGTTTTTCAGTCAAAATCCTCAAAACCCCCAAGTGCATGGGCTCACTGGAAAGAAGCCATATATCAAACCGATAATTGACATAATGAGAAAATAGAGGCCGCTAACTCTCTTTTATCCTCCCTATTCACCTTGTATCTCCAAGTGACTTTTAATTTATTTTATTATTAATTATCAAATCACTTTAATTAATTAATTAACCATTTTACCTCTAAAAAGTGATTTATCCCTCCTTATGGCTTATCTGGGCACTGAAAGTCTCATCATCCTATCCAGTAGTGCTATTCCTCCCAATTTCGATGAGCTATTACACTAATAGTTTCCTCCAAGTATTATGCCCAATATGACCTTCTTAGTGAATTTGATTAACATATAGCCCATAATAACTTAAAATTATAGAAATCATCGAAATGCAATGGAACCAAAGCCAAGCTGTGAGAAATGGATCATGATGATGAAATAATATGAGAAATGCAAGTCGGGACCAATAAAACCCCTCAATAGCTCATGTAATTTCTATCACCCCCATCTGGATACTTTGGTTAGCATAATACTTTGTAATATAATGATGTCCAAAAGTGGGTACATTAAACATAAGTATAGGAAAGAGATTCAAAAAACCTCAAAAGGATATGGTTCAAAATTCTTTCAATAATTCCTTCTGGCCTTTACTAAATGACTCTGAATTCCACATATGCAATAATTTATGACACAAGGTAAGTGAATGTGGAAGCAAGTTGCTACCTATATTTAGGCAAGACAGACAAGAATATTTTACCAAGGTTTGGAGGAAGAAAAATAAAAGTGAAGAAAATTTTGGACTAACTCTATATGCCAAAAATCAAGAAAATCAATGGTACATTGACAATGGATGCTCCAAGCACATGACAAGAGACAAAAGTGAATTTCAATTCTTAACTGAAGAAAAAGGTGGTAATGTCACTTTTGGAAACAATGCTCCAGCCAGAATCAGAGGGAAATGAATTGTTGTATTAGATGAAGATAAAAAGGGAAACAACAAAGCACAAAATGTGATATATGTTGATGGTCTAAACCATAAATTATTAAGTGTAAGTCAAATATGTGACCAAGGACACAATGTTATTTTTCATTCAAGAGGTTGTAAGGTAATGGATGCGAATACATGGAAGACTTTTGTTAAGTTAATCAGAACTTCAGGGAATGTGTATGTTCTAGAAGAAGGAAAATAAAAATGGTGCATTGGTAATATTGATGGGAGCTGGATTTGGAAGAAAAGACCAGGTTATCTTAGTTTTAATCATCTTGTTAAGCTAGGAAGAAAATATTTTGTGAGAGATATACGTAATATCTTAGAACATGAGAATACTATCTATAAATCATGTCAATTTGGAAAATAATCAAGAGTTCAATTCAAGGAAAGAGAAAAATCCACCACTCGACTTCTTGAGCCAATTCATACAGAAATTTGTGGCCCTACGAGTACACAATATCCTCTAGGTGAAATATATTTCATTCTATTAATTGATGACTATATCATAATGGCTTGGGTTGGATTGTTGAGGCATAAATTCAAGGCCTTTGAAAAATTAAAAATCTTCAAAGCACAAGGAGAAAATGAAATGGACTTAAAAATCAAATCCCTAAGGTCAGACAAAGGAGGATAATTCACATCTAATGAATTAATCAATTTTTGTGAAAAACATGGGATCAAGAGACATTTTTCTATTGCCATAAACCCTCAACAGAATGGAGTAGTGGAGAGGATGAACATAATAGTTCAAGAAAAGGCCAGGGCCATGCTTGATGAATAATAAGTACCTGGAACCTTTTGGGGAGAGTCTTTTAAAATTGTTGTCAACATTCTCAATAAGGAGCACATAAGAGTAAACAGTGATAAAACACCTTATGAGCTATGGCATGGAAAATCAACATCAATAAAGCACTTTAAAATATTTGGAAGCAAATGCTACATTAAAAGAAATGAAGACAATTTAGGCAAGTTTGATTCTAGAGTTGATGAAAGAATTCTGCTAGGATACTCCTTTAGAAGTAAAGGATACCAGTGCTATAACAAAAGCCTCCATAAGATAATTGAGAGAATAGATGTAATGGTAGATGAGGGACCACTTCATTCAGTGAGATATCAACATCATAATGATAAATATGACGAACCAATAAAAAATGAGTTACAAGACGATGGAATGCCCAAGCAATAAGAACAAGAGGATTGAGAACAAGAAGAGAGAATGGAAACATAACAGGAAAAAACCCCATCAAGGTATGTTAAAAAAAATCATCAATAAATTCAGATTCTTGGAAGTAAGGAAGCAAGTGTACAAAACTGAAGAAAACTTATAGACACATCAACCTCTACAAATTTTTCATTGTTTTCCATGATTGAACCCCCAAAACTTTGTGCAAGCAAACTAGGATGAATACTAGGTCAAAGCCATGAATGAAGAACTAGAACAAATAGAGAAAATAAGACTTGGGATCTTATTCCAAGAGAAAATGACAAGAATGTAATTGGAACTAAATGGGTATATAGAAACAAGATAAATGAAGATGGATAGACAGTAAAAAACAAGGCCAGATTAGTATGAAAAGGGTATGCTCAAGTTGAAGGAGTGGACTTTGAATAAAAGTTTTCTCTCATTGAAATAATTGAAGCTATCAAGATTTTTTTCGCTTTTGCATGCTACAAAAAATCAAAATTTTACCATATGGATATCAAATCAACATTTTTAAATGGTGACCTTGAGGAAAAAGTTTATGTGGAGAGACCTGAAGTTTTTCTTCTTACCAATAAAAAGAATTATGTCTGTCGACTAAAAAATCCTTGTATGAGATAAAAAAGGCTCCAAGAGTTTGGTATTATAGATTGGACAGGTACTTGCACCAGCAAGGATTCAAAAATGGAAGTGTTGATAGAAAATTATACATCAAGGACGAAGGTAATGATCTATTAATTATTGTGGTGTATGTTGATGATATTATTTTTGGTAGTAATATTGAATTAATGAGTAAGAAGTTTGCAACTGCAATGCATCAAGAGTTTGAGATGTCCATGTTAGGAGAACTCTCATTCTTTCTTGGGTTACAGATTCACCAATAAGAAAAGGGAATGTTCATTTCTCAAGGAAATATTAAAGAAATTTGGCATGGAAAACTACGCACCAGTAAGCACTCCAATGACTACCAATTGTAAAATCAACAAGGATTATGATGGTCTAGAAGTAAATCAGACCATGTACAAGTCTATGATAGGAAGTTTACTCTATCTCATAGCTTCAAGGCCTGACATCATACAAGCAGTTGGCTTGGTAGGTTATTTCAAACCAATCCTAAGTAAAATCATGTTCTTTTAGTAAAAAGAATATTTAGGTATTTGCAAGGCACTATTGATTATGGATTGTGGTATCCAAAAATCACATACCTCATTCTCAAACCTTATATAGATGCAGTTTGGGTAGGAAGTATTAATGATAGAAAAAGAACTAGCATATGTGTATTCTTCCTTGGTAGTTGTTTAGTATCCTAGCTCAATAAGAAACAAACTTCCATTTCTCTCTCTATAGCTGAAGCAGAGTATATAACTACAACATCCTGTTGTACGCAAGTGTTGTGGATAAAGACCAATCTCAAGGATATTCAAGTTCCCTATGATCAACCTGTTTCTATCATGTGCGATAATACAAGTGTTATTAATCTCTCCAAAATTCATGTTCAACACTCTAAAACTAATAATATCTGCATCAAGTATCACTTCCTCAAAGAATAAGTTTAGGACCAGGTGGTTAAATTAGAATATCTTCCTTCCAAAGAGCATATTGCATATATCTTTACCAAGTCATTACCTAGGGACTCCTTTGAGTATCGCAGAAAGAAGTTGGGAGTCCTTCCCATGCCTCATTCAGGCGCATAAAACTTCATGACAAGTTGGAGAATACTAAAATACATGCCCAACATCAGGGGGAGCAACGTAATAAATTGAGAAACACAAAATACAACATTCTGATAGAGGGAGTTGCTCTCGGGATGTGCACAATCAGAAGGAAAGTTCCATTTTCCATTGATGTCAAAGGGAGAGAAAAATACAGTTGTGATAAAGAGGATCATACAACAAGCCTGGGGATTGAAGGCGAAAGGAACACACTGACAGAGAGAGAAACTCAACAATAAGAGTTGTCATCAATGAAAAAGGGGGAGTTTGTTGAGCATATGTTTTCATTGATGTCAACATGGCACATAGGAAGAGGAATTGAACGGAAGGCTTGAAGTATGCACATATAGTATGTCACAAAGTTGGTGCACAAGAAGAGGAAGTGTGTCGAAGGCTTGAAAAGGAAGTGCACTGAAGGATTCTTTCGACTGTACTATTGCAAATCCACATGAAATGGAACTCCTAGAACAAATCGTGAAAGGTTGAAAATAGAAGTGCACAGAAGTATTGGAGGAAAAAGGGATCAACGATGCAAAAGAAATCACATAAATGATTGTGTCTACCAGGAGTGCACGCAAAATAGGAGGATAACCTGTGATGAATTTTAGAAGTGAAGTGGAATGCGACAAATCCCCTTGTCTGCAATCATGGAATGACTCAATGGATGTTTATGTTATAGTGCAATGATGTTTTGAGCAAGCGACAAATGACAGAGTGAAATGGGATGGAGTCAATGAAAAAAATGATGCAGTGGAGTGCGACGAGATGAATTTTGAAGTAGAATGCGGCATAACGAGTCACCAGGGGAACTTACAGTCTGATGGGGCGATTCAATAAGCAAACTGCAGTACAAGTGCGACAAGATGAAGACTTGTGAATTGAGTCTTTCTCTCTGGTTCTATCTTCACAGTGGATGCTTTGCAGACCACAATGAAATTATTTTTTCATTCTTCAAGATCTGCTCGGATAATTTGGAGCATAATCATAGGAATACTTGGTATACTTTATTTAGAAAAAATAATAACTAACATGTTTTTTATGTGGTCAAAGTTTTTCCACATCGTAATTGTTACGTGTTCACATATAGGAAGGTGAACTCAAGAAAATTAGTATAAGTATGGATGCGCTCTAATCGTGGATTGGTGCGCAAAGTGAGGTGCAAGATGATACTGTAACAATTCATAGGAATAAAAATGCAAATTTATCATGATGTGATGAAATATTTAGTGATGTAACATATTTTTCTAAGTTTAGGATGGTAGGGTGATTCGAATCTCACTAAGGATTGAATTCCTCATTTTTTTAACAGGTTGGTGCCTGAGAGGATTGGTATGCTCATTTTTGTAACAAGTTGGTTCCTAAGAGGATATGTGTCCTCATTTTTTTAATAGGTTGGTGCCTGAGAGGATTGGTGTCCTCATTATTTGTGACGGGTTGGTTCCTGAGAGGATTGGTGTCCTTGTTATTTTTGATGCGTGGGTACATGTTGAGCGGACAATTTATAACTTGTAAGTTGGTGATTGCAAAAGAACATAAAGAAGATGTTTTGTGGTTTTTTCCCTCATTGGATTTCCACGTAAAAATATTTGTGTATTGTTTTCACTGTGTTGTTTTGATTTCTTCTTGTATCATTAGTAAGTGCACACTTCTAAATAACTTAGATGGCTATGTTGATTTCTACTTGTATCTGTCATTAAGTGCACATTTCTAAATAAATTAACTGGTTGAAAGGAAAGAAAAATACATAAGTTTAATGCAATATTGTTCACTCCCCCCCTCTCAGTATTGTTATGAGTATCAACAGTAACATTATATAATCTTTTGATAATAAATAAATTTTTTTATTAGTTTTAGTTAGTTAAAAAATAGTTTACATTTTTAAATTCTTCTTTTGTTTTAATTTATATTTTATTTTTTATCAATTAGTTTCATATTGATGATGATGATGATTAACGTCCACTAATACCTAATTGGTCTATCGAACCTGAAGAGGGTAAGTGATTACTTGTGATTCTTTAGAATTTTAGTTAAAATATTATAGTCTAGTTTAAAAAAACTTTAAACTTTAGGTTTAAATGTATTCATTTATATTTTATTGAATCAACGCTTGCATGTAGATATATGTAAATATATATAATATGGTATTAAAGTTTTAAGTGATTCTATTATATATTACGTAATATTAATAAAGTTCTCTTGTTTTTCAGGTTGATCATGTGTACTTGGAATAAATCGATGACCTATATTGCATTTCTCCCCCCACATGATCGACATTTAACGAGGGCGGGGGGAGGGGGGGGGTGAAAAAAATACGAGGGTTTACACCCAAAATATGTGGCAAGTTAGCGTGCATTTCTCTCCCCTCCTCCCCCCTCTATGGTTTTCAAAACTACTCAAGAACCCCTCAAAATGAATAGAACATCGACATGTGGTCCTATGATGTCAACATATAAAAGGTGAAATGATTGTTTTATTTAAATTTTTATATTTCTAATTTTTTATTTCTCACCAATCATATCCTGCCACATATTTAGGGTTGATTTTTAAAGGTTAAAGGTAAATTGTCATAGTTTAGCTCTTATTTTTTAGAATTTGAAGCCGCAACAATGTTCTATTTACCAGTGTGATTTACCAACACAAACAAAACCTTATCTCGAATTAATTTATCCCAGGTAATTCGAAAATCTCCTTTTCCTTTAGTATTTTAGTTTAAAATATGGAATCATCAAAATCAGATAAAATCAAGAGACCCCCCACAGTTGAAGAAGTTGACTTGGCCGATAGAGATACATATGTATCCAATCCTCTATTTTCTTATGATCTATTTGAATTATATCAATTAGACATGCAACACTTCAAAGATCTCGTCGATTATTATCATTCATGGGAGTTCGACCTTACTAAGTTTATTGTGCCCCAAACTTACAATTTTCCTAAATTTATAGCTTGGTGTTCTTCTAATTATATTTCTATTATATTTCTTCTTACAGGTCTGTTGTTTCCAAATATGGATCAATTCATTTTGTTGTAAATTCCCAGTATATTTTTGAAATTGTTAAGCTATCTCAAAATCCTAAAAGTGAGACTCTGAATGAAAAGATACTTGTTGAGTGTTTTAGAGGGTTGAACCCTCAGTACAAGACTATTTTATTATATTCATATTTATGTCAAGTTGTCGACGTCCTTGATGAAAACGTTAACCTTAAAATTGACATGTTTCCAGAGACATCTAGACATATTATAACATTGGTAACTACAATATTAGAGAATAATGATGATAAAGATGTGAATGAATACATTTTAGGGTTTATGTCTTCTATTTGTCCACCCACGTTAAAATCCTTTGTTAAATATAATTATGCCCAATTTCTAGTTGATAATATTCACTTTCAATTATTTGAATTTGAAGCCAATATATTTCAGATACCAATCTTGTTTGGTATATATTTTTCTATACTCTCAAGATGCTATGTTTTCACACCTTTAATTTAACACTGAAGATGAGATTGGTAATCCATATTTTGTCATTCATTGGAATCCTCTGGTTAGAAAAAAGGTTCAGAGTGTAGGGTTTTCAGAATACATCAATCGATTCATGTCAATAGCCTTTGAAATCATTCATGGTGATATTTCTCCTTGAATCTTTCTATATTGTAAAAATATTTTACAACTRAGTTGTGATAAAAGGGTTGGGGATTGGTACTTGTTATAAAATCACATAGAAATAAGGGTTTATGGTGTTGAGGTACAACCTTTTCTTTTACCTAGGTTCCTAACACCTAGAATTTTTTCTTTGGAATTCATAAGAAAAAGACTATATTCTCACTACATTAATTTTGTATCAAAGAAGCATAAAGAAAGATTTAATTAAAAAAAAAGAAAAAAGTAGACCCTTTTATTGTCAACACCAGAGCATCCTTGTAGGATGCAAAAAAACTTCTTCAATACATAGGATTCCAACAAGGTGAAATGTGGATCTATGATCCTCATTCCATCATTTCAGCAAGAAGAACATGGTTTGGATCAACTCCCTATCATCATCAACCAAATCCACAACTGAAGTTGCTAGCAAATCAAGATAGTTGGGAASATATGCAAAGAATTTTATAGGTTCAAGAACAAGTTCCATATCARCCATCAAAATCAATAGTGACAGAGACTGCAAAACAATTTGAGAAAACATATAAAATAAAAGATGCATGATCAACTCAAAAGATGTCAAACATAGAGGAAGAAAAATCAACAAAAATACAAAGGACACAAAAACARGAAGAAAACAAAGATCAAATATCACAACATGAGTCAAATCCATTGATAAAAAAGCCTAGAGTGGTTRTAGAATTGTCATCATCAACAAATCTTCAGAGCTCAGAAAGCCAAAATGGAAAAGAATAATTGGAGATAGATCAATCACATCAAGTAKATCACTTTCACGAGTTCATGGAAATCAAGAAAAAGGGTGTGAAAATCAAACAAGATGTTTTTCCTAAAATTTATGATCAAGGGCCATCTTAGACAAGATTTTTATCTGCTATGGATTATGAAAAGGGCAAGTTAAACATAGTTGTATTAGATTCCAAATATCAAAATAAGGTCATCAACATCTCCATTGATCTAAATGCAGTTCACCTTGTTGACAAATTGGATTTACAAAGGAAACTGGAGAAATGTTAAACAAAGATATTATGATGGCTTCTATTGGAATGAAAAAGATGCAAACAATGAATGAGAAGATTAGGAACCAACTGGAGCATGAAAATATGGAAAATAGAACTAAGAAAATGAGAGTGGAAGAGCTTAAGAATGTGTGATTGATTTAGGAGAAAATCCACAAGATGGAGCATCATTGAAAGCTCTAATAAAAAAAAAGGATACTAAAATACACGTATTAAATAAAAAGATTAAAATACCTAGAGTTGACCATGTACAGACTCCAAAATTCAAGACAATGCAACAGGAAAAAGATCAATTTCTAAGGAAAATAGTACATATGAAGGATCAAATGAAAATATATGAAAAGAAAATTGAAATCCTAAAGAAAGGATCTTCTTCTTCACATTCTAGATTTCCACCATACCCATCTGAAGGGTTAGCTAAAGCATTATCAAAAATCAATCTAAAAGGAGTTGAGACTGAAAAACTCAAAAAATCAATTTCTACACAGAATGTGGAAATCAAATATTTCAAAAGCAGATAAATGACAAGGATAAAATCATTGAACAATAATAAAAACTAAAAGATAAGATGTTGGGAGATATAGAGTAGTTGAAAAATAAATCAACTGGAAATCCATATCTGGTAGGAGCTAGACATCTTATTTGGGACCAAATTATCACCGAAATTAGTAAAATCTTGGATTATTTCAAGACAATTGGAGAATAAGTTTCCCTGGTTGATGAAGTAGACATGGCTATACAACAAACATTTCAAGAATTTGGAACTAGACCTCAAGTGACTACAAGAATCATCAAATTTCTCACTTCTAATTCAATGGAAACATTGTAGAATAGAGGGATACAAGACAAAACTACAATCGTAATGGAAACCGAAAAAAAAAATCATAAAAAGAAGTCTAATACAACAAGAAAAAAATAAATGCATAAAGGTTAAAAGGAATATTTATTTTTTTACCAATAAATTTGAATATTTTACCAATGAGAAGATTAGGAACCAGTTGAAGCATGAAAATATGGCAAATATAACTAAGCAAATGAGAGTGGAAGATGTTGAGAAATGGTTGATCAATTTAGGAGAAAATCCACGGGATGCAGCATCAGTGAAATCTCTAATAAAAACAAAGGATACTAAAATACAAGTATTAAAGAAAAAATATTAAAATGCCTAGAGTTGACCATGTAGAGACACCAAAATTGAAGACAATCCAACATGAAAAGGATCAATTGCTAAGGAAAATAGTACAGATGAAGGATCAAATGGATATATATGAAAATAAATTTGAAACCTTAAAGAAAGGATATTCTTCTTCATAGTCTATAGTGATAGCAGACCCATCTGAATGGTTAGCTAAAGAATTATCAGTTTCTACAGTGCCAACATACCCATTTGTGTAGAAACTCAAAAATTCAGTTTCTACACAAAATGAGGAAATCAAAGCTTTCAAAAGATAAATGGCAAGGATAAAATCATTGAACAATACTAGGAACTGCAATCTAAGATGTTTGGAATTATAGAGAAGTTGAAAAATAAATTGATTGGAAATCCATATCTGATAGGAGCCAAAAAAAATTAATTGGGACCAAATTATCACCATTATTAAAATCTGAGATTATTTCAAGATAATTGGAGAAGAGGTTTCCTTGGTTGACGAAGTAGACATGGACATACAACAAGCGTTTCATGAATTGGGAACCAGAAACTCAAGTGGCTAAAAAAATAATCAAATTTCTCAATTCTAATTCAATGGAAGCATTGAAGAATAGAGGGATAAAGGACAAAACTGCAATGGTAATGGAAACATAAAAAAAAATCACAAAAATAATTTTGATACAACAAGCACAAAATAATTGCGAAACTGTTAAAAGGAATATTGAATTTGTTACCAATAAGTTTGAAAACTTGGTAAAAATGGTATTACCTACTATATGGGATGAAAAAGGAAGGCTTTTAACATTTGAAAGTTACAAAAGAAACCTGTTCAAAGTCGAAGAAAATGAGGATAAATTTCAAGGAATGACTGAAGTCTTAAAAGGACAAATTATAGTGGATATCCTCATAAATGATTTCTATTTATTATCATAGATTAAAAATTTGTTCTTAAATTCTCCTTCATCTGAGAAGTGCATTGAATTGGATATTTCATATAGGAAGATGATGGATTTCAATTACCCATCAAGTGAAAATTGGCGACTTCTAATTCATTTGTTAACAAAATGAGTCATCAAAACAACTAAGGCAAAGCCAAGAGATATTTTGGGGAAAATCCAAAGGTTGAATGTATTCAATGTTATTTTAGTAAAGTCAAATTGGTTGTTGTATTTTTTAGGCTTAAAAATAGCTCTTGATAACCTCTTGTGGTTGTACTCATTTTTGTATAAAACAAAGAAACTTCAATGTAAAAAGGGGTTGGCCTTTTCATGGGAAAGGACTGAGATTTTTAACAAAACTATATTTTTGATAGAACTTGAGTGACTCTGGATTAAATTGTATCTAATACTATAAATGTAGCAACTTGGTATGATCACCATTTCTACAATTAAAAGGAATCATAAAATTCACAAACTTCTGCAATTATACTGTAAATATCAATTGGGCCTGTCTTTTCTATTATTATTCCTTATGAATAGTAATGAAATATTCATTTATGTTCATCTATTATTACCTTAAAATCAAATATAGTTTTCTTTTGTAATGTATACTATTGAAAGTAAAGAAGTGCTTATTCAAATTGGATACGTTGTTATACTTTCAATTTTGTTTCTTAAAATCCTTCTTTCATTCACTTAAATCTAAAGATTGTCTAAAATATTGAAATCTTTCCTTTGAAGTTATGATATTTATTTATTAAATATTAACAATCATATCCTAAGGTAAAACAATAAAATACTATGTTTTAAGGTAGAAAATTAAAATTAAAATCAATCAAGAGTAAAATGGATGCCTTGGCATAGTTTATGAGCCAGAAACATCTCAAGAGTTACAACAAGCCCTGTCCTAAAACTATTAAAAGTTTGAGAGGTTTCGTGTGTTTAACTGGATATTATCGCAAGTTTGTTAAAAAATATGGAAATATTGTAGCCCCCTCCCTGCTCTCCTTAAAAACAATGCTTTCAAGTGGAATCCAGTCGGAGATCAATCGTTCCAAACCTTGAAAGAGGCTATGAGTACGACTCATGGTTTGGCACTTCCCAAATTCAAAAATACTTTTTTTATGGAATGTGATGCTTTGGGGAAATGCATTGGGGAAATTCTCATGAAAGATGAAAGACCTTTGGCTTTCACTAGAAAATAACTCTCTCTTAGACACTCGGGAAAATCCACCTATAAAAAGGAAATGTTGGCTATTTTGCATGCAGTGGATCTCTGACATCCTTAATTTTTGGGGAAATGCTTCCAAATTAACACTGATCAATGTAGCCTGAAATAGTTTTTGGAACAAATAATTTCATCCCTTGAGCAACATAAATGGTTGACCAAGATGTTCAACTATGGTTATGAGATCATTTAAAACAAGGGAAAAGAAAATGTGGTTGTTGATGCTATTTCAAGGAAATATGAAGAAGAATGGTCCCACTTTTCCCTCTCCTTCATTGTAGTAGATTGGTTAAAAGAAATCTGCCAAGAATGGTTCGAATATCCAAAAATTTCTCATCTGATCCATCAATTGCAACAAGATATTCAACCATATTTGGGATACTCTTGGAATAATGAGGAGATTGGATATAAAGGTCACTTGTATTTAAGAAAACAATCTCAACTTAAATGGACTATGCTCTCTAAACTTCATGCTTCACCAACARTTGGGCATCCATATTTTCACAATACATATGAAAGGATCAAACATTCTTTTTTTTTTGGGAAGGCATGAAAGAGAAAATCCTCACTTTTGTGGTTGAATGTGATACTTGTCAACGTAATAAAGGGGAAATAGTAAAAATTCTAGGAACACTCCAACCTCTCCTTATTCCACCTGCTATATGGATGGATATTTCTATGGAATTCATTGTCAGATTACCAAATGTGGAAATAAATCATTCATCATGGTTTTCATCAACCACCTTTCCAAATATGCTTATTTTTCTCCCTCCAACATTCGTTCACAACATACATAGTGCCTCAAATTTTCATGGATAACATCTTCAAACTTCATGGAAAGCTCAACCCTATTGTATCCAACCATGATCCAACTTTCACCAACAACTTTTGGAAAGAATTGTTCAAGCTCCAAGGAACCCAATTGCATCTCAACAAGTTTTTGTAAACATATTTGAAGTGTCTCATGTAATACAAACAAAATAATTGGGCTCAGTGGTTATTGATATATGAATGGTTGTACAAAACATATTACCATGTTGCTATTCACATGACTCTCTTTAAGGTGATTTTGTATTCTCCTACCTTGTCGGTGTCTGCAAGGTCAGTCGAGGATGTTGACAACACCCTTACAATAAGAGATTCCATTTTTGATACTCTCAAAGAGAATTTTGTCATGGATTAGAATGACATGAAGAAACAAGTTGATCAAATTCATCCAGAACACCAATTTGTTGAAGGAGAATATGCATTTTTTCATTTGCATCCTTATAAGAAAAAATCCCTCTAAGCATATCAGTGTCAGAAACTTGCTCCTAAGTTTTATGGACCTTATACGATTCTCAAGGGCATGGGACATTTTTCCTACAAGTTTTCTCTCCACAATCACTCTAAGATCCATCTTATTTTTCATGTGTATTGATTAAATAAAGTGATTATAACTAAGTGCCAAAGTCAAAGTAGTCTCTCTGAATTACATGAAAAAGGCCCTATTTGGTTGTAGYCCCAGGCAGTCCTAGAACACCATGAGAAATGTCTTTGTCAGTGAAAAATCAAGTAAGTTTTAKTTTGGTTGAAGGATACACCAACGAAGGATGCCACATGGGAGTCGACTKCCATTCTGAAKCAATTTTCCCATYGCAAGCCTTGACGACAAGGTTTTTTTTTTAAAGGGGGGGGACATGTTAGGGTCCTAACCTCCCGAACCCCTCAAGTGGATAGCATAATATTTTTTTCAATGTAATAAAGTTCGACATTAGTAAACAAGGCCTATGTAATAATGTGATCATGTCTAATGTAAGAATACTTAATAGAAGATTTTTCTTCTATAAATATCTTCTTCTAGAATGTTCTCTAGAAGATAGAAAGAGTATAAATAGGAGTAGAAAGCATGGAAAAGTTTTGTCTTGAGAAGTATTTTGTACTTTATCTATGCTATGGTATAGGTTTTCCCCTCGAATAGGCAAGTCAACTTGGCTACCAAGATAATAAAGGTATCATTCCTGGAATCAATTGTGTCATTGTGCTCTCACTTTTTCTCTTTCTGGTAAGAATTGTTATAAAAATATTATTTATTCTCTGCATAATAACATCGGGTACCTTAGAAGTTGAATCATAACACTTTCCTCTTCATACTTTTAGACAATTTTTTTAAGCTAGAGATGTGTACAATTGACGTCCATAAAGCACAATGATATATCATTCAATGGGTAAAATTGTGGCTAGGGAAGCATACACATAGGAAATATAGACAGTTCACATGGTTACTCGAAACTTTGTTTCACTTGGTTGGAAACCTATATAGCCCCTTTTGGTACCCCTTTGAGTAGTACCACATTAGACTACACCTGTACATGACCATTCACTCCCACATACCCTCAGGTATATAGGGAGTCCCATAGGTCTTCTGAAACCAGCTATAGATCAACCACTCAATCGCCTAACTTCTATAGTGGCACCGAGAAAATCACTTGGGAAGACTAATCTTGCGTACTTTGTAACATCCCCATTTTTAATCCCCACAAATTATAATGTAATTTTATAAATTTGATTTAGGTTGGTGAGCTGATGTGTTGGGATGAAGAGCCCGTATTAGTTTAATGTGGCCAAAGGATGAATGGTAAATTAGGTGCATTGAAATAAATAATAAAAATGTAATCGCTAGTTGAGACACAAAAAGGATGAAGAATGATGGGGAGTTATGATTCCACAAGAGAGAGGGGTCCAAGGGGGAGTTAATAATGGGTATTAATCCAAACCCACATTCCTAAATTATTATTATCATTGTGTAAACCTTCTACTTGTTATTGAGTGTTCCTAAAGCCAATCATTAAACTCTTGTAAAAGGGTGGGTGTGAGGAGTCACATCCCATCGTTATTGGAGAGCATGGGCATGGGTACAATCATCTTGGGGAAGAGTGTAATTCAATTCAAGTAAGCAAACAAAGAGATGATTTTTTTATGGCCAAGGGGGTAGTTTTCTGGATAGTGATGTTTTTGCATGGAGAGCAGTTTTTACTTGCATTTTTGCACATCAACAGAGGAGAAGAGTGTTAAGAAGAGCACCAACCATGTCGAGCTTGAAGGAAACCATTTTTGGGTTGTGTTTTATGTTGAGAAAGAGGCATTTGTGCCTATAAATCCGATCGTAAGCATGTGAAGTGTTTTATGTTGAGAATACAACTCAAGAATCTTGTGAGGGAAGTTGTGAACACCCCTAAAGTAGCTAGGAGGTTTTGTAGTAAACATATGCACTGGAGCCTTAGAGGGAAGTGGGAAGGCTTGAGGTACTATGTGGAGTGAAGGGGGACCCCATTCCTTGGGTTGTGCAGGTTTTGGGAAATAGATTGGAACCTATTTTTTGGGGTTGTTGTGTGTGGAGAGTGGATAACCAGAGGGTTGTATCTCCTTGAGCTCGGGGGTGGCTTGTTGTTGAGAGGAAACAAACAACAATACCTATGGCTGGGAGGATAATCCTTCGTATGTATCGAGTTGGTTATCTATTGACAAATAAGTTCTCTATTTTGTTTATTATGATATTACATTGTGTGAATGGTTTATATGGATGCTATCTGTTTGTTGTTTTCTTGAGCAGTTGCATTCATGTTTTAATATACGTTTTTAGATGAATTTAGAACAGGTGTATCAGTCAAACAGTTAAATTGTGTGTGATATGTATCTAGTAATATAAAAGAAATTAATAAGCATAAAATATTATGTTTTAATGTTTATTCTGCATGTGATGTTACTGAGTTGGGGGATCGATACGTTACAATATGGTATCAGAGCTACTAGTTGAACACTGGACCCATATGGGTCAATAATGAGTGAATTTGGGTAAAATTCTTCGTTACAAATTTTTTTGTAACAAATTTGGGGAAAACAAAGAAAAAATAAAGTGAAATCCCCAAATTCGTGAGCAAATTCATGTCGAATTTACCTCACAACCATCCAAGAAGGGTTTAATGGAGGAAATATGAAAAGTAGCAGAGTTACTTTCGACCTGGAAGGTCAAAATTTGAGTTTTAATGGTCATTGTAGTGTTTTACAGAGTTCAGTGAATCAATGACCGAGACTCACTTTAATAAATTTAAAAATTTATAAGGTTTCAGTCATTTGAAAGGTGAAGTAGAACGATGGTTAGGATTGAATTTTGATTGTTTTGGAAATGAGACCGATCAATAGCTAGGATTTGTTTTCAGTCATTTGGAAAATAAAACCAACTGATGCCCATGATTCATTTTCACAAATTGGCGAAGTCAAAGATTCAATAGTTCAGATTCATTGTCGGTTGTTGGAATGTTGGGGGTGATCAATGACTAGGATTCATTTCAAGGGTTTGTGAAATGGATCAAATCAAAATTTGAGGTTCGTTGATAGAGTTGTATGAAGTTTGATGAACCAATGGTTTAGATCATTTCAATTGGAAGATTGACGATCCAGATCAATCAAAGATTTGTTCGAAATTTCAAAGTGTTGGAAATTGCCAAGAGAAATGGCCAATGGATGATGGATGGATAAGCCGAATTGGAAAAGAGTTTGTTTTGGTCACCAAATGAAATTGTTGATGGACGATGGGCTGATGGTCAGGCTCTGGTCAAATTCGGTGAAATGTTTTAGGAACATTTGTTGGAGATATTACAGACTCACCTAGAATTATTTTCCTAAGTTTGATAGTCTAATGTTGAGAACGATTCCTTATATGAGAATATTCTCTCTAGAGAATATTCCCCTACAAAGTAGGGAATTCCTCTTCAGTTAAGAGTTAGATACACTCATTTAGACTAGTGGAAGTCACTCACACATGGAAACCTCGATTTTATCACCAACAGTTGCATGTGTCTCTCTCACTTCCACACATGTGTCTCAGTTAACTGATGATTGCATGGATCAGTTAACTAGGAATAGGCAGCAGTTCACTCCCAATGTATGTCAGTGAGTATCTAGATATCTGTAGATCACTACTATGGTGCATTAGTTACTCATGTAGCCTATGTATTTTGTAAATTATTCACTCTTTGAGTGTGGAATATGGTTAATGATAATTCTTCCATTCTTTCTCTCCTGCTTCTATTTTCTCATATTTTCTCTGCAAATGTGTATGTCAATTCCCAGGTAGATCTATTATGTACAGGTTCAACACATTTACATGGTATCAGAGTCGACATATTTCTAGGAAAAATACACACCATGCTCTTTTTGCAGGTACTGAAGATTGAAGAACACAAAAAGGATGGATTATTCGTCGGCAATACTTCTCACGCCTCATAACTATTTGGAGTGGAAGCCAAAAAAAATTCTTTAGCTTAGATGCAAAGGCTTGTACCAAATAGATATGGAAATGGAAATAGAGCTTGATTCTGTCGATGAGAAAAATGACTTTCACAATAGACAAGATATGGCCATAGGATGTATCTTCTTGTCTATTTCTCCTTAAATTCTCCACCAAGTATATGATGTATCAGAAGACTCCACTCCAAACGAATTGTGAACGAGATTGGAGGTTCTATTTGGGAATAAAGAATATTGTGAAGATTTCATGTAGGAGGTTTAACAGATAGAGCTAGAAGATAATCCATTAGAAGATCAAGCATTTTATTCTGAAGAGTCTTCTACACATGTATTTGAACAAATTTATATTCCATTAATTGTAGATGATGTTTACTCCATTTCAGATTTGTTTTTTGAATTTCATGTGGAATATATATTGCATGCATCTCAGGGGTCACATGCAGAAACTTTTCCATGTGCCATGCATGCATATCATGGGTCACATGCAAACATGTTTCCATGTGCCATGTGTGCATCTCAGGAGCAACATGCATGCACCATTCATGCATCTCAAGAGACAAAAAGGGAACCACACACATCAGATTCAATTATGATGTTAATTGAGAAAAAATTGCAGAAACAAATTGAACACTTGAATTTATCTCGGAAAAATATCCAATTTCAAAAAATAATCGTCCGAAATGGAGTTCGGGAAGTGAAGTTATGATCATTTTAAAATCAACAAAATTTCAATTTTTTTTTGGAAACAGTCTCACAGTTTTCAAAATTTCATCCAAAATTTATTTGGATCTTCTTCATTACAAAAAGAGAAAGTCGATATGTGTGGAAATCTCAATGGTGCATCTACTTCATCATATCCATGCAGACATCTAAATCTTCAACAAATCTTCAATGACCACAAACTTGCATAGTTGCGAGGTCCAGTTGGAGGGAAGGACACAGTTATTTAGCAACTATTTTTTGTTCCTTCTCATTTTTTTTAAGCATTGAAATTTGAGGGAGGGTTTTTCCCATGAGGTTTTCCCTCTTTCCTTGTTTTTTTTCCAGTGTCTCATTCTTATATGCATTGTACAATGGGTACCTAACATGGCCTTGGTTTCTGGGACCCATTCATCATGTGCACCCTAGTAGTGTTCAATGGGGGTGTTGGAGATATTACACACTCACCTAGAATTATTTTCCTAAGTTTGATATTCCAATGTTGAGAATGATTCCTTAGATGAGAATATTCTCCCTAGAGAATATTCCCCTACAAAATAGGATGTTCCTCTAGTTACACTTAGTTAGACTAGTGGAAGTCACTCATGCATGGAAACCTCAGTTTTATCACCAACAATTGCATGTGTCTCTCTCACTTCCACACATTTGTCTCAGTTAATTGATGATTGCATGGATCAATTAACTAGGACTAGGTGGCAGTTCACTCCAAATTTATGTCAGTGAGTGTCTAGATCTCTCTAGATCACTACTATGGTGCATTAATTACTCATGTAGCCTATATATATTGTAAATTATTCACTCTTTGAGTGTGGAATACAGTTAATGAGAATTCTTCCATTCTTTCTCTCCTGCTTCTATTTTCTCATATTTTCTCTACAACTGTGTATGTCAATTCCTAGCTAGATCTATTCTATGCAAGTTCAACACATTTATAGTTTTTCGCCAGTTGGTGGGGATGATTGATGGGTGATGGGATGATGATCGGGTGTTGACCAAATTAGTAAAGAGTTCCATTCACAATTGGAAATCATCAATGTTTGAAAACTGATGGTCGAGTCGTCTGGTTTAGCATTGTATGCAAAGCAGTTGTCAAGGAAATGGGTTGACGGTCGGGTTGGAAGTTTGGGAGAAATGTTTTGTACGTCCAAAGGAAAGAATCAATTGATGATGGTTGGTGGAGCGCAGATCGATGACTCATATTCCACACTATTTGAGATCAACGACTTATATTTAAAAGGTTGTTAGAAAAAAAAAACCATTTTTGTATGAAAATTTCAAAACAAAATTCATATTTTCGAAGGTCATGAACTTGTGGGGTGATTTTGAGGCCCTTAATGACGTTTTTATCCAATCAAAACCCACAAGAATAGAGTGTACCAAGGTACTCTAAGGTACACTTTGTCTCTACATATTAAATAAAATATCTCGAGGAGAGATTTCCAATGACCTAAACTGTTGTGTGAAGGATTGCTAGCAATAAAATAGGATTCCACCAATTAGCATTGTGTCCTTCTATTTTGGATTAATCCCAGGGTCCACTTGTTATGGAAGTATGATAATCTTCTATAGTTGGTTGAAGCATCAAAGATTGTTGCGAAGGGAAGTGCAGGACTGCAGAGCAGGTGATGCAAACTTGATAAAGGTTTAAGGAAGAACAGGGGAATATTAGTATTCAATTGATATAGAGACAAATTGTTTACAAGGTAACTTTAATAGAGCTTCTCACATAAGTCATGAAGTAAATAAGTGAGAAATGGAATTTCATGCACAAGGAGTTAAGAATAACTCCATAGCCTTGAAGGTTGAAATATAGTGAAAGCTACAAAGCTTGCTACAAGAGAAGAAAAAGGATGTCATGAGATAAGGTGTGACTCATGAAGTGCATGAGTAATATATAAGTGCAAGAAGAAGGGATTGTTAGATATTATCTAACAACTCTTGTCTAAAAGTACACAAGCACGAAAATTGTCTCTATTATCATAGTGTGCAACAAAAACAAGGTACAGATGCAATGGAGGAGTGTAGAATTTCATTTGGAGCAGAGTGGTCTTGAGAGACCAAGTAGTGATTCGCAATGACTCACTCAATGAAGTGAAGAGAGATATCTAAAATTGCGAAAATCCATGGATGGCAAGGAGCATAAGTAAGAGGACGTAACAAAAAACATTAAAAAATGTTGAAATGCTAATCAATGATAATGGTATTTCAAGACTGGTCTGGTAGATGAAATGTGTAATGCCCATATCATTCTAAGCATTAATTTAGTTTCATAACAATTCATTTTCTAAACGGAGATAAGGATTTCCCAACAAATATTTATTTTCTCAACA
>SNQJ01S0030472.1:34835-51889 GCA_010110895.2 Picea sitchensis | reverse complement strand
ATACAATAAAGATAGAATGCATGTGCGTGAAATAGGCATGAAATATCAAATGATTGTTGCATACTGATAAGTGTTTGTGCATGTGGATATACTGAACATGTTGGTGGCATGTGTATAGACTGAGATTAGTATATATGTGTGTGTGTGTGTGTGTGTGTGTGTATATATGAAATAATTATATTTGAATAAAACTAATGATGGATTATGTATATAGGATAATAATGATTATGGCATGATTATATTGTTTCTTATGATATCCATCCACATCGAGATAAATGAGGATGTTAAGAGTGTTGACCAATAAAATTAGTGAAGGTAGATGGAGAGCTTCTACAAATGTCAAAAGATCAAGCAACATCAAGTAAATTGATAACAACCATCCATGCATGCATTTAGTGTTGTTATGATGTATAAATGTTGAAGGGAATGGAGGTAAGAATTCCCTTAGTCTAATATCAGGATTTGAATTGATGTAAATGCAGAAGGCCTTGAGTATATACATGTTGTGTAATGCATGAATGCATGTATGAGAGAATTAATTTCATAATATGTTATGTTAGTTATGATATCATAACCACGTTAAGAAGAGAGACACACTCATAATGTAGAAATGAATTCCAATAGAAGAATCCATGTGTGAGGCCATGTTTAGGTCAGATAAAATGTTAAGGCGATGGCTAGACCTTCGAACTCACATAGTGGAATACATGACATGAATGTATGGTTTTCTAGATTCAATGCAATGATGCATTGAGTAGATGTGGCCATGGTTATTGGCACATTGGTTTTATTTATTGGTAAATTTTAATTGCATTATGAAAATCTTGGTGTGTTGATAATGCATGTACGGTGAATGATAGTTTCATTCTAGATAATATGACTAATCGTTGAACTGCATTTATTTATGTGCATAATGTTTGGAAATGATTGAGTTGTCAGTAAATTACAATTCTGAGATCATTTCATTAACTGCTGAAAAATATCCATGAGTGCTAACAATATTGTTTGGTTGCAAAAAAGTTGGGAAATTTTAGGTAGAGTATTCTTGGAAATGGAAGGGATGCAATCACATAAGGAACACTGACAACTACTACTGCAATATCCAAACATAATGAGAAAAAACTCTCATACCTGGGAAATTTTATTTTTCTGTATAATATGGATTTGAGAAATCAATAATTGAAAATTGTTATGATATGCTAAGAATTTGTTTGGCTAAAATAAAATAAGAAAAATTGCAAGAAAAATGATCTTGGATATGGAAGTGGCGTAAGTCCATAAGGAAGATAGTTGATGTCGTTGCAAGAGCCAAAAGTCTTGAGAATAAATCTTGTGGTTGGGAAACTTAGTTTCATATATGTAAAATGGATTTGGAAATTAATATGTAAAAATTTATACAATGATATCTCAAGATGATTGTATGTGTGTTATACAGATGAGATGATGGCTATTAAAGATGGAAATCTTGTAAAGGAGGCTTCTAATATGAAACTGGAATCCTATGATTTCCAAAAGTTACAAATTACCAGTGAAAAATAGGGTAGTGAGTTGGTGCTCCCCTTGCACAAGAACACCTTGGAAAATGATGGATCTCCCAAGGGACTGTGTAGCAGTGAAGGGGATTTCTGAGACTGGAGGGTGAGGATGGCAAGGGGGAGGGAACTCAAGAATTCATATGAAATGGTGGTTGGGATCATGAGGGTGTGTCAGAGAGGAACAATGATTCTTGTTGTGGTTTCTCATAAAATAGTGTGACAACCGTATGGATACATGATTGTAATCACTATGCTAATTATGTTGAAATATGGGTGAATTGTTGGTTGAGTGCGTTCTAAGGTTTTTTCTTTATTCGTTGTTTATTTTTCTACCTGAATGAAATCTATACATCTATTTTTTTATGTGACTGAGTGCTTTTATGTGTCTATTTTTTTGTTTCTATGTATGTTTAAGTTGATTACATTATGTTTTAATTGTTATGGGAAGTTGCATGAAATTGTATTCCATGATTGTGTATTTTCTTTCCACTAGAGTTGTGTTAATATGTTGTGTAGGAGGCACAATTGCAAATATTTGATAGTTGGAGATTCCACTAGCATAGTTGGAGTTCTTGGAGCCATAACTCAAAGAGTTCATGTCTGACCTTGTACTGGAGCCCTGGAAGGGAAGTGGTACAACCTGAAGAACTGTAGTGCAGGGAAGGGGTACACTTCCGTGGGTTGTGCAGGTTTAGGGGAATGCGAGTTTGTTGGTTTGAATTGTTATGGGAATCAACAAAGTATAAAATATTTTGCAATTGGAGTTCTTCGAACCACAACTCAGATACTTCTTGTTCGACCTTATACTGGAACCCTGGAAGGGAAGTGGTACAGCTTGAAGGACTACAATGCAGAGAAGCGGTACACCTCCTTGGTTTGTGCAAGTTGAGGGGAATGAGATTTAATTGGTTGGAATTGATATGGAAGCCAACAAAGCATGAAAAATATTGTAGCTAGAGCCAGAGAAAAATGGTGCAGGCCACGGAAAAAAAATGAAAGATTGCTAGTTGGAATTGCTGCCATAATGATGAATTGTGAAATTATCTTACACGAGTTGGGCTAGGGAGCCTAAGTATCTATGGTTTTTTGGCTAGAGTACCTATGTAGTTTTATTTAGGCTAGAATTCCTATGTGATTTTGGGTCGGGGAGCCTATATGATGATTAATGGTACGAGAGCTAGAATTGTAAAGTGAATGAAAAATTGTAGGGTGTTTTATGCTGAGGAAAGTGAAAAAATAAGGGGAGGGTATGTAACATCCCTATTTTTATCCCTGTGAATTATAATTTAATTGAATAAATTTGATTTATGCTAGTGATCCAATGTGTTGAGATGAAGAGCCTGTATTGGTTTAATGTGGTTGAAGGCCAAATGGTAAATTCGGTACATTGAAATAACAAATAAAAATAGTAATTGTTGGCTACGATACTAAAATGATGAAGAACGATGGGGGGAGATATGATTCCACAAGAGAGAGGGGTCCAAGGTGGAGTTACTCATGGGTATTAATCCAAACCCACATTCATGAATTATTATTATCATTGTGTAAACCTTCTATTTTTTATTTAGGGTTCCTAAATCCAATCATTAAACTCTTGTAAGAGGGTGGGTGGGAGGAGTCACGTCCCATAGTTACTGGAGAGCATGGGAATGTGTACAATCATCTTGGGGAAGAGTGTAATTCAAGTCAAGCAAGCAAACAAAGAGAGTAAATTTGTATGGCCAAGGGGGATTTTTTATGAACACTCACATTTTTGCATGGAGAGCAGTTTTTACTTGCAGATTTTGGACAACAAGAGAGGATATGAGTGTTGGGAAGAGAACCAACCATTTTGGGCTTGAAGGAAACCATTGTTGGTCTATGTTTTATGTTGAGAAATAGGCATTTGTGCCTATCAATTAGATTGTAATCCTGTGAAGAATTTTTTGTTGAGAATATCACTCAAGAGCCTTTTGAGGGATGTTGTGAGAACTCCTAGAGTAGTTGGGAGGTTTTCTAGTCAACAGATGCACTAGATCCCTGGAGAGAAGTGGGAAGAATTGAGGGACTATGTATAGTGAAGGGGAATCCCATTCCTTGGGCTGTGTAGGTTGTGGGAAATGGATTGGAACTTGGGTTTTGAGGCTGTTGTGTGTGGAGAGTGGATAGACAGAGGAACATATCTCCTTATGGACTCATAGCCTCAACTTAGGGGTGTCTTGTTGTTGAGAGGAAATGAATAAAAATGCCTATGGTTGGGAGATTTATCCTTTGTATGCAACTAGCTAGATATCTATTGAAAAATAAGGTCTTCGTTGTGTTTATTACGATATTCCATGTTGTAAATGGTTTATATGGATGCTCTATGTTTTTTTTTTGCATGAGCAATTGCATTCATTTTTTAATATATTCTATTAGATGCATTTAGAGATATGGTATCATTCAAATGGTTAAATTGTGTGTGATCTATAGCTGGTAATCTACATGAAATTAATAAGAATAAAATCTTATGTTTTAATGTTTATTTTGCATGTGATGTTACTCAGCTGGGGGTTGGGTATGTTACATACTTGGTTAATTGGGTAGTATAGCTAAGGGCATGGTAAATCCTCCTTAGTTAGAGCCTTGAGATATTGGGCCGAGTAATACTATTGGACCCTATTAGTATATGAAAGAGATACAACACACGTAAAACCATTGTCTGCAGGAATCCTTGAAACCCTAAACCTTTTTATTGGACCAGAACAAAACAAAAACAGAGTGGACATTTTGCAGTGCAACCTTGCTTCATGAACTGATGTTATGATTTTACTACACAATTATAACTATTACAAATTTGGGCATTTTGTCACTACAATATTGCTCAGACATGAGTATAACTATGCAGGAGTAAAAAAAATACCGAGTATAGTGTTCCCACCGACACCCTTATTTGTGACCTATCCCATTATATTCCTCTCATCACACCACTTACAATGGTACCGCTCACTTATAATCCTTCTTTTCTATGTGGACCCACCCACTCTCCCTGAAACCATTATTTGGGACTTATTCCATTGGATTCATGTATTCATATTGATCTTCATGGTACATCTCACTCATAACCCATTTATGTGCGGACCCACCTGCCCCAGTATTTTCCTCTTATAACCCAGATGGCCCACACCCACAACCAAGACTTTGACAGTGGCATCCTTTCCTTGGAAACTTCCCACAACCAGACCAAGAATGACATCAAGGTACTCACTTATAATATTTCTACCGTCAATTTCAAATTTGAAACCTTTTCTACAGATATAAAAAACTTGACATCCCTCTTTGTGGATGTGAACAAATCTTGATGAGAATGATGAGTCAATTCTGGGGCCTTATATCCTATGAACATCGTTCACACCAAGAGGGTGCTGACACCTCCCATTCCATGGCCTTTCATTCTAACCCCCTTCACCATGAATTACATCTTCGCAAAGTTGAGGTGAATAAATTTGATGGCTTAAACCCCACAGGTTGGGTCACTCAAATGGAATATTATTTCTCTTTGCAAGGCATTATTGATGAGTTGACCAAAATTCGCATTAGTGTCCTTTATTTGGATCTTGAATGCTAGCAATGGTGTAAAAATTCACACAGAGGCTATCTTTCTTGGACCCAGTTTGCTACAAACCTTTATGAACACTTCAACACAAACACACATCATTTGGTTCATTTGAAAAAGTTGAAATAGTTTGGTATGGTGGAAGAATATATCGTTTCTTTTGAGCAATTGGCTTTCCAAACTGAAGGCATGTCAAATACCTTTTTCCATGAATGTTTTATTAGTGGCTTTAAGGATTACATCTGAATTACATCAGATCTCATGTCCTAATGGTGCCCCCCCCGACTTGGATTTCCACTACTCACCACGCCATGGAAGAAAAACAGGTTGCCTCTTCCTAATTCATAAATCCCTCCTTTATTTCCCACTCCCAACCCACTAATACCTCGCCTACTTCCCCTCCTATTAATATCCATAAATTTGTTCGACAACACATGTATTCCAACGGAGTATGAACACCTTTAGTAGCCACACACACAACTAGATCAAATATCAAAACATCAATTTTTTTACGTGGTAAAACCCCCATGGGGAAACATCCATAGACCCAACCAATGTGGCCACTTGAGGCGATTTATTAATGAAAAAAATAAATATTATAAGAGAGTTTCTCACAATCAATCATCAGCAAATGTCCCTCCATTCTCTTTAAATAGATATTATGGACCAATTGGTTGCTAATCCATAGATCAATGTAGCCATTAAGATCAATGTGAATATGATCCATCATATCACTCTATATTAGGAACATATCGTGACCATCGGATTAGAAATTCATAGTAAAGAAACACACTTTAACCTAATGACACATTATACCAAGTTGATATTAACTAACTCCTAAGTCTCTAACTATCCTAAGATCCTCCCTTAAGAACAACCTCGGATAGGATTGAAGGATTTACAAAGGTGACACAATAGGAGAATGAAAGAGGCATTAGAGCATATCCCCCCTTAATGGAAACTTCCTGAAATCCTAACATAGATCATTTTTTTCAAAAATACACTTATGTGAAAGACTTTGTGAAAATGTCTACAACTTGATCTTCTATAGGGAAAAAGAGCACTTCAATAACTCGATCATGAATGAGATTTATGATGAAGTTCTTGTGTAGCTCGATGTTTTTTTTGCACTCATCTTGAACTGGATATTTGGTGAGCTTGATGGTACTATGGTTGTTGCACCAAACGGTGGTCCAATGTTGCTGCTAGAATCCAAACTTTGAAAGGATTTGTTGAAGCCACAAGGCTTCTTGACTTAGATTAATCATTGCTCAGTAATATTGTTATGATGAAGAAATAGAAATAGCATGTTGTTTCTTACAAGATCATGTGACAAGTCCAGAACCAAGGTTGAAAACATAACCTACAATATATTTTCGATCATCAAGGTCTCCAACCAAATATGAATCAGTGAAACCAACCAACAAAGGAGTCCCCCCAATATGTAATGCATCCCAAACGGAATTGTACCCCAGACATACTGAAGTATTATTTTAGTTGTTTTACAATGGATTTAATGGGGTGTTTTCATATACCGGGGAACAAGACCAACATCAAAGGAAATATTAGAATGGGTGTGAATCAAATATAAGAGGCTACCAACTAATTGACGGTACAAAGTGCCATCAACATCAGGAATAATGAAAGTGGTAGTAAGTTTGACTCTAGACTAGAAGGGAGAAGGGGACAGTTTAGAATTGTCCATGTGAAAGTAGCGAAGAAGGTCACAAGCATAATTAAATTGGGAAAGAAAAATTCCTTCCTTGGTTTGCAATACTTGGAGGCCAAGGAAACAATGAAAACATCATAAGTTTTTCCTTTCAAATTTAGTTTTAAGGTTGGATTTCACATGGGTTAAAATTTTAGGGTCACTAGTAGTGAGGTGACAAACAAGGTTGGAGTCATTCTGGATATAGCCAGGATGTCATTCCATGTATATTTCTTCTTGCAAATCCCTATGTAATAAGGAGTATTTAACATCCATCTAATATACCTCCCATTTATGTGAGGCAACAAGGGCTAGAACAAGGCAGATGGAATTCATTTTTCCTATAAGGGAAAAGGTTTCATTTTAGTAAATTCTTTCAACTTGAGAGAACCCTTTGGAAACTAATCCGGCCTTTTGTATTTCAATACTTCCATCTGATGCATACTTAGTTTTGTACACCCATTTGGATTTGGAAAATTTTCTTCCTTTCAGAAGAGGTACAAGATCTAAAGTATCGTTCACCATTAAAGAGAGATACTCTTCATTCATTACTAAATCCCAATCTGGATGACCTAAAGCTTCTGCATATGTGTCTACATCACAAGTCTTTGAAAGTTGAGAAAAAAGAGAAGATACTCATTGGAACTGTGAACGTGTATAAAGATGATCTGAAGGATCATTGACAATATCACTAGCTTCTTCTCGAGTTGAACGGACCCATTTGGGAAGTGGAGGTGTTGGTGTAGGTTTGTGTTCAATGGACTCATTTGGAGGAAGGTGAGATGGCAGAGGTGGATTTTTATCCTCACTGTCATAATATAAAGAAGAAGAAACCAGAATAGGAACAAAAGATGTCACAAACACTGAATTAGGATTGCAGGACAAGAGATTTTCATCAAATTTAACATCTCTTCTAATAACAATTTCATTGGAATGAGGTTAAAGAAGTCTGTAACCTTTGACATCTTCATAATATCCAACAAAAATACCCTTATCACTTTTAGGCTCTAAAGCTTTCATTTTCTCATCGAGAATGTGAGCCCATGATACACTACCAAATACATGGAAGTGGCTTACATTTTGATTAATTTTATACCATGCTTCTTCTAGTGTTATATTCTTTACGACAATTGTCGAAATGTGATTTACTATGTAATTTGTATAGTTGATGGATTCCACCCAATAATGAAGACTTAATCCCTTAGATTATATCATACAATTAGCCATTTCTTTAATCTGTGATTCTTTCTCTCATCAACACCATTTGTTGTGGTGTATATGAAACAATATGTTGCATCTGAATTCCCTCTGTAGTGCAGTAACTTGTAAATTTGTTATTCACATATTCGCCTCCATTATATGTTATTAACCTTTGAAGTTGATGTCCAAATTGTTTTTCTACAAGGACCTTGTAGGCAAAAAACTTGTTAAAAACATCCCTCTAAAGTTTTAAGAAGTAAACCCAAGTGCGCCTATAGAATTCATCAATGAAAATTAAGACATACTTGCACCCAGAGATAGAAGGAGAAGAACGCAGACGAGACAAATCACTGTGAACAAGCTGCAAAGCGTCCAAGGTGGGCCAACATGAAAATTTTTCAAAATTGTACAGATGATGTTTGTCAAGAATACAACCAACACAAACACCATCTCTACAAGAAACAAGAGGAAGACTAGCCACCATGTGTTGATACATAGATGTTTCAATGAGCAATAGTTTAGATGACCAAACTACTCTTGCCAAATTTTTCTCAAGTCATCGCTATGAGTAACAAAAACTTATGGAAAAGATGATGACCCAAATTTGTCAAACTTGTACAACCTGGTAATATCATTAGCAATTCCATTTGTGAAGACATGCTTAGGATCTTTCAAATCCTTGATTACAACTTGTTGAGGTGAAAAATCTACATTTTTACCTTCACTTGAAAGAGTGATCTGATACACTGATAGAAGGTTGTAGGAAATACTTGGAACACATAATACATCATTGAAATGACCATTATCTAACTAAAATTTTCTAGAACCTACAAAACTAAGAGATCTATCATTACCAATAAATATTTTTTTGGTGTTACATTCATTAAGAGTAGAAATTAACATGGATTTATCCTTAGCTATATGATAAGATGCTCTAGAATCAATAATAGACTCATCAAAAGAAGAAGTACAAGTTACATTGAAGGAGAAACCAGAAGCATAAACTGCATGTCGATAGGAAGAAGAAGAAGAAGAAGAATCAATCTTAATGTTGTGCTTCTTCATTGCTACTTCTAAGGATTCCATCTTTTTAAAACATTTAGACTCCACATGACCATATTTCCCACAAAAGTCGCACTGCATGTTAGTATTTTTACTTTTGGATTTTTATCCTTTGTCACCATTAGGAGCATAAGCTAGAGAAGAGGGTTTGAGACCATTGTTTTGCTTGTTGTTATGTTGCTTCTTGGAATTCTTGGATTTATCTTTTTGTTGGACTACTAAGGTTTTGTTAGATGTACTTGCAGTGTTGATCAATCCAAGTTGCACAAGATTATCTTTCTCTTGAGTCAAAGAATCACAAAAATACTCAAGAGAGGGTTCTTTATAAGAACTCCCTAGAGATTCTCTAATGGCATAGAAGGTAGATACAAAAACATAATATGCACTACCAATATTATCAAGAATAACATGTATGCATCGATATTCCTTTAGATCTATTTTGTATCCTATACATAAAAGTCTAAGTGTTTTGAACTTAGATAAATAATATTAAATGCAATGAAAATCATTGGCACTTAAGTCATTAACTTATATTCTAACTGGTGGATTTGAATAATATTTTGTTTACCAAACACAACTTGAAACTTTTCCCAAGCTTCATTAGGGGAATTAATTCCTTGAAGGTGAAACCTTAAATCAAGAGAGATGGACTTTCTGATTAGCCTACGTGCTTTGTCATTCTTAGTATCCCATTTGAATTTATTTTCATCATCAGTGGGTTCTTTTTCTTTTCCCACAGTAATATGCCACGGTAATCTGGTACAATCCTTCACTTGTTAGTAAACCATCCATATGGGATTTCCATGAGAAGTAGTTGGTGCTATTAAGCAAAATATTACTAGGAGAATCCATATTAAAATATGAAAATAATATGGATTTAAAGGGTGAAATGGATGGTATGGATGGAAATGTCTTGAAAAAATAGGTGGTTTAAAAAAATGACACCGAAAACAGACTTCAGATGTGAAAGTTATGCTCTTCTAAAAAAAGGCATAAACAATAACCAAAGAGCCACGTGACAAGTAAAAGTTGGTCCATGTGGTGATGCTCCTCCTTATCTAACTTTTCCTATAATATCACTTTTAAATAATTTACTTATGAAGTGACCCACTTTTATAGAATAAGTGGGAATCTCTTTTACAATGAAATTACTTTGGAAATTAAAGTTGCACGCAAAAAAAAAGTAAGTAAAAGGAATATCAAAGCTACTTGTAGTGATTCACTTTTATAAATTAAGTGTAATGCACTTTACAATGGATACATGAACTTTTTCAAAACAATAACAGAAAAGAGACTTGAACTCAAGATCTCTAACTTAATAAAGAAACTTTCAACCAAGTTAGCTAGTGAAAAACACATTATAATCTTAAGGAGGATGGGGGTTGTTGTTGTTGTTGTTGTCGGCCTTGAAGTGCATGATAATAAAAAAATTATTTTCATATGTTCACACACACAAAAACATTTTATCTTCGATGACAACAAGGGGTTATATCTCAGTTAGCTTATACGAAGAATGCAAACTTTCTATCTATTTATGATTTACCGAGATTGCACAGATCGCACGACTAAGAGAATATGTAGAAAATAAAAAAATTTCCATACAAAATGCATGGAAAAGAGAATACATAGACCTAGAAGAGTAGCAACCTGGAAAAAAAAATAGAAAACCTAAATGTTTTCTTTGTAAAAGAAATTTAAAAAGGGCATATTCAAGCTTTATAAATTCATATCTTACTGAAATGGTCATATCTTGGGAAAATTGAAACCTTTTCAAGTGAGATGAAAAGAGTTTCTAATTGAAGGAAGCGTTCCAAATGAAATGGAATAGTCCTCTTAGCCCACACGTGTACAAAAATATTAGAAACCAGAGAAGAAACAACATGACTTCAAGATCTCGATATACAATAGGAGCATGTCTTTGAATGGGCTTGGATACCATGCTATACAACAAAGGTATTCCAAGAGAGGATGAACACCTTTAGTAAACACTCACACAACTAGATCAAATATCAACACATAGATGTTTTTACTTGTTAAAACCCATGTGGGTAAACATGTAGGCCGCAACCATCGTGACCACTTGAGGAAATTTGTTAATGAAAAGAGAAATATTACAAGAGATTTTCTCAGAATCAATCGTTGGAAAATTACCCTCCATGCTCTTTAAATAGAGATCATGGACCAATTGAGTGTTAAGCCATGGATCAATGTAGTTGTTAAGATCGGGGATAATATGAACCGTCATATCACTGTATGTCAAGAACATATCGTGACCATCATATTACAAATGCATACCAATGCATACTAAAGAAACATGATTTGAACTATCGACACATTAGAATAAATTGATATTAACTAATTCCTAAGTGTCTAAATATCCTAACAAAATTGACATGGGTATAAATGGTTGAATTCCAACTTAAGCGTATTTTCTATAACTGTGATGAAAAATATTTTTTGAGGAATAAGTGTAAGGAGAAAAAGTTAGTTATGGCCATTTATGAGGAAATTTATAAAGAGGATGGAAATGTTTCCCCTTCTGAAGCGCTACCCCAACCCGATGATCCTAGCCCACCCTATGATCCACTAGACGTTGAACTGCTTGTCTCTTTAAATTCTCTCTCTTGTATCTCGGCTCCCCAAACTCTTAAGTTAACTGGGTATATAAAGAATAAAAAATTCATTATCCTAGATAGCAATGGAAATACCCATAATTTTATTCATCATCGCATTGATCAAGAGACCATGTGTTATATTTCTGTAGTCAATCATTTTAAAACCATGATTGCTAATGGTGTTTCCATGAAATGTGGGGGTCATTGTGAAAATGTGTGCCTACAAATTGGTCATTATCACCTGAAATCCCACATGTTTGATATTGACATGGGTGGTTGTGACATTGTTATAGGTGTTGAATGGTTACACACAATAGGAACAATCACCATGGACTTCAAGGAATTAACCATGTGTTTCCAATAGGATGGAAAACAATACCACTTCCATGTCATTACCATAGGTTCCCTAAGATTATCAGTTCACACCAAATGGAGAAAATCCTCGAAAAATTTCATTCTAGCATTATTTTCCAATTAGATTCCATTCAATCAATTGATACCCCCTCACCTATTGTTCATCTCGACATCTAGTTTTTCCTCTCCAAACATCAATATATTTTTGAGAATATCCAAAGTATTCCACCTTCCCATGGTACCCATGATCATTCCAAACCACTTGTCCCTGGTTATTCCTCCTAATGTTCTCCCTTATCAACACCCCTTTTCCTCAAAAAAATGAAATTGAGAAAATTGTTCAGGAACTCCTAGCGACGAGCCTCATCCATCCTAGTTGTTACAAAGAAAATAACTTTGTGGAATGGGGTAAAACACAACAGACATAATGACTGTAGAAATCAACTATAATCTCAAGTATGCTATATAAATGAAATGCTAACATGACAAGATCAAGATCCTACCTCGTCTAGACGTTCAATGAAGACCACCATTGATCACGCAACTCAAATCTTTATACCTGCAACTTGTCCTCAACAACCAATATACGCAAGCATCTGGTGATAATATATAATATTAGCATATAAAATAACACAATCAATTAACATACATGACAAATATGCCCATGGAATAACAATTCGAATATTTGCAAGATATCAATTGGACGAGAAAAGAGTATTTCTATTAAAATAATCAACAAAAGTATACAAGTGACCAACTTCTCTGTTGGCACATCTCAGAACTGAGAAACTAAGTCCCTTCCAGTTGGGCCTCCACCACTTTAATCCTCCACCAAAGGCAAACTCATATAAAGGATACAATGAGGTTGTCCATCAAAGAAGTAAGAGCTTGGGAGATGAACAATGTTTTTAGACTTTCAAGCATAAAGGGATGCAGTTTCAATGTGAAGTGAAAATTTCTCCATAGTATCTTTGCTCTCAAAAGTTGAATTCTCTCCCCTTCCACAGCTTGGATATGGCTCAATTTATATCCTTCAAATTGAGTTGAAGGGGCAATTCAAAAAATTTCTAGTATATGGAAGGTCAAGGATCATGGATCTCGTGACGTGACATGAAAACTCGACACAATTTTTAATTTTGAGCACCAAACTCAATGTACACAAGTTTTAATGCTGCAACCTATGTATACACATGCTCCATGAACGTAAACAACATCTCAAGAAAGTTGCTACTGTAAACTGATGCTCCATGTCTTCTACACGATCTGCCAAAGGTCCAAGTCTACATCATGTGAATAGAGGAGTTGAGGTCGAACACAAGGAGACTTTGTTTGATTACCAATCATTAATGTATATCATTAACAAATGCGAGACAACCTACCGATAATGAAAGTAGGTATCAAGGCACTGAGTACATTCTTACAAGTGTGAATAAAGGTGTTGAGGTTGAACACTTGAAGAACCCATTGATCAGGAGACATTGATCTATTCCCAATTGTCTATGGCGAGAGAACCTACCACTGATGACTGCAAGCCTCTAGGTACTCATAGGACTCTAGGCTTCGTTTCCAAAATATATGAGCTAAAGTCGATGAAAGGAGACCCATTGAAAGGAGAGGAGTAAGGAATCTCTCATTAGTCAGCATGAGGTACAAAGAAATAACTTGATGATTTGGAGGAACTTGGGAAAAGAGGATGTCCTATAACCAATGGCCCTGTGTGTATTTCGCATGCACCAAATTCAAGTAGTGCACAAAAAACACCCTCTGAATAACATCCAATAAGGAAGATTTCCAAAAAAGGTGAGGAAACCACCAATAAGGACAATGGCATCCAATGAACTGCATGAATCCCAATGTGTGAATATATTTCTTGTCGTCGAACACAAGGGAAACCCCTTGGTCAATGACCAATGAGGAGATGTCGACTACTAGGTTCAAGGTTACTGTAACATCCCTAGCCACCCATAGGCCGGGGTATGCTACCATCAATCCCACCCTTGGACTTCGTACTCTTACCACTACCTTTTTTATTTAATAAGGATGCATAAGATAAAATATTTAACAACATGCACAACAATATCCAACAAGCATGCATAATCTAAGATTTAGTTAAACGATAATTAAAATACACAATAGAATACATTCATACAAAGATAATGATATCACAAAAAAGAGCACTTATATTTATAAAAAGGCGACACCAACTGGCTACAGACCAAGGACGTTCCACCCAACCGTAGACACCACTGCTCCAAATCTCAACACCAATGTCACCCCCGAGCCAGGGCTATGAATCCACAAGGATGGTTCCATAGTGTACTTGGGTTCCCAAACCAATCAAATCTCAAGCTCTCATAGGTTTCTCAGCACCCACAAAAATCCAAGTACCCAACTCTCTTCCACCCAGCCTGTACCATCGAAGAGAATGGACCTCCACCCTTTTCTGTCACACAGTCCCTCATGCAGTCCTTCTCCTTTTTCCAGGGCCTCTAGCACAGCTAGTCCAGAATCTCAATGTTGGAACTCTTAGGACTTGCAGTTGTGAGAAAAACAGGGCACATGCCAATGCATCTCAGACATGTAAGCCCCAAGTCATGGCTGGATTGCACCAACAACCATTACAACCAACTATCTCATGGCTAATATTCAACAGTTCCTTTCCCTTTACCCAACCGAGACACAGGTGGGGATGGATCAATGAATGGGTGAGTGAGTGCATGAAAGGGAGTGAGGGAAAGAATGGTATAAATGCAGGAGTGAAGGAGTGGACGAGCCAACGACCTACCCCATAACCAGACTAGGGATGGTTTTAATTATTTTCGTGGGGAATCGAGAACCCCCTGTCCTTCCCCAAGAATCTCACGTAACCGATCCCCTCCCTTAGGGAAAAAGGGTAATTAACATAGGAATAAACACGTATCCCCTCAAGCCCCCTCTCTTATGGAATCATAGCCCCCTATAACTCTAGTCCTTGTTCATCTAGTGGCCAATGATGTGTTTATTATTAATAATGATCAAAACATTACATTTCTTGGGCATGTTGGCCCTTTAATAATTGTTTGGGCACCCTGGCCTCTCAACATTATAACAATACATTATTTAAAATGGGGTTTCAAAACCTGGGGTGTTACATCCCCTCCCCCTTATTTTGGCACTATCCTCAGTGCATATACAAAATAGAGATCAAAATCTCATATTTATTCAAAAAGCTGCAGTTACTTTGCTCGCATGGTATCTTCATGCTCCCGGGTAGCATCTTCAGGACCGTAGAAGGTCCACTGAACTTTTACCATCTCTATAACTCGATTCTGGAGCATTTTGACTTTTCTGTCCAATACCTACACTGGCTAAACCTGAAAATCTCCCTCTGTCTCTACCTGAATCAGATAACAATCAATAACATGGTTAGGATAATGTACATATTTCTTTAGTAAAGAGACATGAAATACATTATGCACATTCATGGAAGTAGGCAATGTAAGCATGTATGCAACTAGCCCTATTCTGTCCAATATTTCAAATGGACCACATAATCTGGTTGTCAACTTTGTACAACTACCCAATTTCAAAGAGATTTTCTTGGGCTTCACTTTCAAAAGTACATGCTCCCCTACTTTAAATTCTCTAGCTGTCCTGTTCTTGTATGCATAAACTTTCTGTCTATCCTGAGCTGCCTTTAAATTATGCTTGATCTTGACCACGTGGTCTTCCATGTCCTTGAGCAACTCTGGACCAAGTACCACTCTATTTGTTGGGTTGTCCCAGCTTACTGAAGTATCTCATTTCCTACCATACAAGGATTCAAATGGAATCATTCTCAATGAATATTGATACCCATTATTATATGCAAACTCAACCAAGTGTAAGTAATCTTCCCACTTAGATGGCTTATCCATCACATACATTCTCATCATATCTTCAATTATTCGATTGGCTCTCTCTATTTTCCCATCTGTTTGGGGATGATATGTTGTGCTAAAGTTTATATTTGTGACAAATCCTTTAAACAATCCCCTCCAAAAATTGGAGGTAAACTTTGTATCTCTATCCGAGATGATTGTCCTAGGTATCACATGCAACCTAGCAATTTCCTTCGTGAAAATTTCTGCAATATTAGTCGTTGTATGCATTGTCTTCACAGGATAAAAATGAGCATCCTTTTTTAATTTGTCAACCACCACCATGATTGAATCATGTTGCTTATTCGTTTCGTGTAATCCTGTGATAAAATCCATGGTGATCACTTCTCATTTCTTCTCTGGGATTGGCAATGGCTGCAACAACCCCACTGGGTGCCTATGCTCATCCTTCACCTTCTGACATTCCATACATCGAACGATGTAATCAGAAAAATCCTTCTTCATTCCCGTCCAAAATAAATGGCTTCTTACTACTGTAATTGTTTTCTGGTAGTCAGGATGTCTAGCATAAGGAATATCATGCATTTCCTTCAATACCAAATTCCTCAGTTCTCCAGAACTAGGAACATAGATTCTATTTTTATGCATGAGTAATCCGTCTTCCTTTATCTCATACTCCTTTATTTTATGTTGTACATATCCTTGTTGTAAGCTTTCCTTTACCTGTAGGTAATGCTCGTCTATAACAAGACCATCTAAATTTTTTATCTTCAAGTCTGAATGATGCATACCAACATTAGTAGCATGCATGATATGCACTCTTCTACTAAGTGCATCGACAACTTTATTCTCCTTTCCTTTGATATGCTTGATATCGAAGTCATATTCACTTAAAAATTCCAGCCATCTTGTTTTCCTGGCATTCAAGGTCGGTTGTTCAAAACGATACTTCAGGACAATGTGGTATGTCCTTAATTCGAACCTCTTCCCCATGAGATAATGCCTCCACATCCTCAGGGCATTAACAATGGCAACAAGTTCCAAGTCACGCGTGGCATAGTTCCTCTCATGTTCCTTAATCTTTCTAGACTCATATCCAATGACATGTCCATTTTGTGTGAGGACTCCCCCAAGTCCTTCCTTACA
>SNQJ01S0030472.1:18643-29099 GCA_010110895.2 Picea sitchensis | reverse complement strand
ATATATATATATATATATGACATAATGATATTTGAATAAAACTAATGATGGATTGTGTATATAGGAGAATAATGATTATGGCATGATGATATTATTTCTTATGATATCCATCCATATGAAGATAAATGAGGATGTTAAGAGTGTTGACCAATAAAATTAGTGAAGGTAGATGGAGAGCTTCTACAAATGTCAAAGGATCAAGTAGCATCAAGTAAATTGATAACAACCATCCATGCATGCATTTAGAGTTGTTATGATGTATAAATGTTGAAGGGAATGGAGGTAAGAATTCCCTTAGTCTAATATCAATATTTGAATTGATGTAAATGCATAAGGCCTTGAGTATATACATGTTGTGTAATGAATGAATGCATGTATAAGAGAATTAATTTCATAATATGTTATGTTAGTTATGATATCATAACCACGTCAAGAAGAGAGACATACTCCTAATGTAGAAATGAATTCTAATAGAAGAATCCATGTGTGAGGCCATGTTGAGGTCAGATAAAATGTTAAGGTGATGGCTAGACCTTCAAAATCACATAGTGGAATACATGACATGGATGTATGGTATTCTACATTCAATGCAACAATGCATTGAGTAGATGTGGCCATGGTTATTGGCACATTGGTTTTATTTATTGGTAAATTTTAATTGCATTAAGAAAATATTGGTGTGTTGATAATGCATGTATGGTGAATGATAGTTTCATTCTAGATAATAAGACTATTGATTGAACTGCATTTATTTATGTGCATAATGGTTGGAAATGATTGAGTTGCTGATAAATTACAATTCTGAGATCATTTCATGAACTGCTGAAAAATATGCATGAGTGCTAACAATATTGTTTGGTTGCAAAAAAGTTGGGAAATTTTAGGTAGAGTAGTATTGGAAATGGAAGGGATGTAAGCCCATAAGGAACACTGACAACTACTATTGCAATATCCAAACATAATGAGAAAAAATCTCATACCTGGGAAATTTTATTTTTCTGTATAATATGGATTTGAGAAATCAATAATTGAAAATTGTTATGATATGCTAAGAATTTGTTTGGCTAAAATGAAATAAGAAAAATTGCAAGAAAAATGATCTTGGATATGGAAGTGGCATAAGTCCATAAGGAAGATAGTTGATGTCATTGCAAGAGACAAACGTCTTGAGAAGAAATCTTGTGGTTGGGAAACTTAGTTTGATATATGTAAAATGGATTTGGAAACTAATATGTAAAAATTTCTACGATGATATCTCATGATGATTGTATGTGTGTTATACAAATGAGATGACGGCTATTAAAGATGGAAATATTGGAAAGGAGGCTACTAATATGAAACTAGAACCCTATGATTTCCACAAGTTACAAATTACCAGTGAAAAATAGGGTAGTGAGTTGGTGCTCCCCTTGCGCAAGAACACCTTGGAAAATGATGGATCTCCCAAGGGACTGTGTAGCAGTGAAGGGGATTTCTGAGACTGGAGGGTGAGGATGGCAAGGGAGAGGGAACTCAAGAATTCATATGAAATGGTGACTGGCATCATGAGGATGTGTCAGAGAGGAACAATGATTCTTGTTGTGGTTGCTCATAAAATAGTGTGACAACCACATGGATAAATGATTGTAATCACTACGCTAATTATGTTGAAATATGGGTGAATTGTTGTTGAGTGCGTTCTAAGTTTTTTTCTTTATTTGTTGTTTCTTTTTCTACCTAAATGAAATTTATACATCTATTTTTTTATGTGACTGAGTAATTTTATGTGTCTATTTTGTTGTCGTTGTGTATGTTTAAGTTGATTACATTATGTTTTAATTGTTATGGGAAGTTGCATGAAAATGTATTCCATGATTGTGTATTTTATTTCCACTAGAATTGTGTTAATATGTTGTGTAGGAGGCACAATTGCAAATATTTGATAGTTGGATATTCCACTAGCATAGTTGGAGTTCTTGGAGCCATAACTCAAAGAGTTCATGTCTGATCTTGTACTGGAGCCCTGGAAGGGAAGTGTTACAACTTGAAGGACTCTAGTGAAGAGGGGGGTACACTTCCTTGGTTTGTGCAGGTTGAGGGCAATGCGAGTTTGTTGGTTTGAATTGTTATGGGAATCAACAAAGCATAAAATATTTTGCAATTGGAGTTCCTAGAACCACAACTCAGATACTTCTTGTTCGACCTTGTACTGGAACCCTAGAAGGGAAGTGGTACATCCTGAAGGACTACAATGTAGAGAAGGGGTACACATCCTTGGGTTGTGCAGGTTGATGGGAATGGGATTTTATTGGTTGGAATTGATATGGAAGTCGACAAATCATGAAGAATATTGTAGCTAGATCCAGAGAAAAATGGTGCACGCCACGAAAAAAAAATGAAAGACTGCTAGTTGGAATTGTTTCCATAATGATGAATTGTGAAATTATCTTACACGAGTTGGGTTAGGGAGCCTGAGTATCTATGGGTTTTTGGCTGGAGTACCTATGTATGTATATTTTTCTTGGGCCAGGGTGCCTATGTAGTTTTATTTAGGCTAKAATTCCTATGTGATTTTGGGGTGGKGAGCCTATATGATTGATTAATGGTATGAGAGCCAGAATTTTAAAGTGAATGAACAATTGTAGGGTGTTTTACGCTGAGGAAAGTGAAAAAATAAGGGGAGGGTATGTAACATCCCTATTTTTAATCCACRTGAATTATAATGTAATTGTATAAATWTGATTTATGCTAGTGAGCCRATGTGTTGAGATGAAGAACCTGTACTGGTTTAATGTGGTCGAAGGCCAAATGGTAAATTAGGTACATTGAAATAACTAATAAAAATAGTAATTGTTGGATGCGATACTAAAAGGATGAAGAACGATGGGGGGGGGGATATGATTCCACAAGACAGAGGGGTCCAAGGTGGAGTTACTCATGGGTATTAATCCAAACCCGCATTCATGAATTATTATTATCATTGTGTAAACCTTCTATTTGTTATTTAGTGTTCCTAAAGCCAATCATTAAACTCTTGTAAGAGGGTGGGTGCGAGGAGTTACATCCCATAGTTATTGGAGAGCATGGGAATGTGTACAATCAGCTTGGGGAAGAGTGTAATTCAAGTCAAGAAAGCAAACAAAGAGAGTAAATTTGTATGGCCAAGGGGGATTTTTTATGGACACTCACATTTTTGCATGGAGAGCAGTTTTTACTTGCATATTTTGGACAACAAGAGAGGATATGAGTGTTGGGAAGAGAACCAACCATTTTGGGCTTGAAGGAAACCATTGTTGGTCTATGTTTTATGTTGAGAAATAGGCATTTGTGCCTATCAATCAGGTTGTAATCCCGTGAAGAATTTTTTGTTGAGAATATCACCCAAGAGCCTTGTGGGGAATGTTGTGAGCACTCCTAGAGTAGTTGGGAGGTTTTCTAGTCAACAGATGCACTAGATCCCTGGAGAGAAGTGGGAAGGCCTGAGGGACTATGTATAGTGAACGGGAATCCCATTCCTTGGGTTGTGTAGGTTGTGGGAAATAGACTGGAACCTGGGTTTTGAGGCTGTTGTGTGTGGAGAGTGGATAGACAGAGGGAGATATCTCCTTATGGACTCATAGCCTCAACTTAGGGGTGTCTTGTTGTTGAGAGGAAATGAATAAAAATGCCTATGGTTGGGAGATTTATCCTTTGTATGCAACTAGTTGGTTATCTATTGAAAAATAAGGTCTTCGTTGTGTTTATTACGATATTCCATTTTGTAAATGGTTTATATGGATGCTCTGTGTTTTTTTTTTTGCTTGAGCAGTTGCATTCATTTTTTAATATATTCTATTAGATGCATTTAGAGCTATGATATCATTCAAACGGTTAAATTGTGTGTGATTTGTAGCTGGTAATCTACATGAAATTAATAAGAATAAAATCTTATGTTTTAATGTTTATTCTGCATGTGATGTTACTCAGTTGGGGGTTGGGTATGTTACATACTTGGGTAATTGGGTAGTATAGCTAAGGGCATGGTCAATCATCCTTATATAGAGCCTTGATATATTGGGTCAAGTAATACTATTGGACCCTATCGGTATATCAAAGAGATATAACACACGTCAAACCATTGTCTGCAGGAACCCTCAAAACCCTAAACCTTTTTTTTGGACCAAAACAAAACATAAATAGAGTGGACATTTTGCAGTGCAACCTTGCTTCCTGAAATGAGGTTATGAATTTACTACACAATTTTAACTATTAAAAATTTGGGCGTTCTGTCACTACAATATTGCTCAGACATGAGTATAACTATGTAGGAGTAAAAAAAATACTGAGTATAGTGTTCCCACCAACACACTTATTTGGGACCTAGCCCATTATATTCCTCTCATCACACTGATTTCAATGGTACCCCTCACTTATAATCTTTCTTTTCTATGTGGACCCACCCACTCTCTCGGAAACCCTTATTTGGGACTTATTCCATTGGATTCATGTATTCATATTGATCTTCATGGTACATCTCACTCGTAACCCATTTATGTGTGGACCCACCTGCCCCAGTATTTCCCTCTTATAACCCAAATGGCCCACACCCACAACCAAGACTTTGACAGTGGCATCCTTTCTTTGGAAACTACCCACAACCAGACCAAGAATGACATCAAGGTACTCACTTATAATATTTATACCCTCAATTCCAAATTTAAAACCTTCTCTACATATATAAAAAACTTGACATCCCTTTTTGCGGATGTGAAAATCTTGATGACAGTCATGAGTCAATTATGGGGCCTTATATCCTATGAACATCCTTCACACCAAGAGGGTGCTAAAACCTCCCATGCCATGGCCTTTCATTCTAACCCCCTTCATCATGAATTGCATCTTCCCAAATTTGAGGTGAATAAATTTGATGGCTTAAACCCCACAGGTTGGGTCACTCAAATGGAATATTATTTCTCCTTGCAAGGAATTATTGATGAGTTGACCAAAATTCGCATTGGTGTCCTTTATTTGGATCTTGAATGCTAGCAATGGTGTAAAAATTCACACAGAGGCTATCTTTCTTGGACCCAGTTTGTTACAAACCTTTATGAACACTTCAACACAAACACACATCATTTGGTTCATTTGAAAAAGTTGAAATAGTTTGGTACAGTGGAAGAATGTATCACTTCTTTTGAGCAATTGGATTTCCAAACTGAAGGCATGTCAAAAACCTTTTTCCATGAATGTTTTATTAGTGGCCTTAAGTATTACATCTGAATTACATTGGAGCTCATGTCCTAATGGCTCCCCCCCCCTGACTTGGATTTCCACTACTCACCATGCCATGGAAGAAAAATAGGTTGCCTCTTCCTAATTCATAAATCCCTTCTTTATTTCCCACTCCCAACCCACTAATACCTCCCCTACTTCCCCTCCTATTAAGATCCATAAATTTGTTCGACAACACATGTATTCCAACAGAGGATGAACACCTTTAGTAACCACTCACACAACTAGATCAAATATCAACACATCAATGTTTTTACGTGGTAAAACCCCCATGGGGAAACATCCATAGCCCCAACCAATGTGGACACTTGAGGTGCTTTATTAATGAAAAAAATAAATATTATAAGAGAGTTTCTCACAATCGATCATCAAGAAATGACCCTCCATTCTCTTTAAATAGAGATTATGGACCAATTGGGTGCTAATCCATCGATCAATGTAGCCATTAAGATCAATGAGAATATGATCCATCAGATCACTCTATGTTAGGAACATATTGTGACCATCGGATTACAAATGCATACTAAATAAACACACTTTAACCTAATGATACATTATTACAAGTTGATATTAACTAACTCCTAAGTCTCTAACTATCCTAACATCCTCTCTTAAGAACAACCGGGCATAGGATTGAAGGATTTACAAAGGTGACACAATAGGAGAATGAAGGAGGCATTAGAGTATATCCCCCCTTAATGGAAACTTCTTGAAATCCTAACATAGATCAATTTTTTGAAAAATACACTTATGTGAAAGACTTTGTGAAAATGTCTACAACTTGATCTTCTATAGGGAAAAAGACCACTTCAATAACTCAATCATGAATGAGATTTATGATGAAGTTCTTGTGTAGATCGATGTTTTTTTTGCACTCATATTGAATTGGATATTTGGTGAGCTTGATGGCACTATGGTTGTTGCACCAAAGGGTGGTCCAATGTTGCTGCTAGAATCCAAAATTTGAAAGGATCTGTTGAAGCCACAAGGCTTCTTGACTTATATTAATCGTTGCTCGGAATATGGTTATGATGAAGAAATAGAAATAGCATATTGTTTCTTACAATATCAGGTGACAAGTCCAAAACCAAGGTTGAAAACATAACCTACAGTATATTTTCGATCGTTAAGGTCTCTAACCAAATATGAATCAGTGAAACCAACCAACAAAGGAGTCCCCCCAATATGTAATGTATCCCAAACTGAATTGTACCCCAAAGATACTGAAGTATTATTTTAGTTGTTTTCCAATGGATTTAATGGGGTGTTTTCATATACCGGGAAACAAGACCAACATCAAAGGAAATATTAGAACGGGTATGAATCAAATATAAGAGGCTACCAACTAATTGACAGTACAAAGTGCCATCAACTTCAGGAATACTGCAAGTGGTAGTAAGTTTGACTCCAGACTAGAAGGGAGAGGGGGACAGTTTAGAACTGTCCATGTGAAAGTAGCGAAGAAGGTCACAAGCATACTTAAATTGGGAAAGAAAAATTCCTTCCTTTGTTTGCAATACTTTGAGGCAAGGGAAACAATGAAAACATCATAAGTCTGTCCTTTCAAATATAGTTTTAAGGTTGTATTTCACATGGGTTAAAATTTTAGGGTCACTAGCAGTGAGGTTAAGGTCATCAACATAAAGAACAAGAATTATGAGATGGCTTCCTACTTTCTTGGTATAGACATTAGGTTCAAAATGACATCTAGAAAATCCAGTGTCAAGAAGAAAGTTGTCCATTTTGTCATACCAAGCTCGAGGAGTCTTCTTAAGAGAATAAAGAGAATTATTAAGGTGACAAACAAGGTTGGAGTCATTCTAGATATATCCAAGATGTCGTTCCATGTATATTTCTTTTTTCAAATCCCTATGTAATAAGGAGGATTTAACATCCATCTAATAGACCTCCCATTTATGTGAGGCAACAAGGGATAGAACAAGGCAGATGGAATTCATTTTGCCTATAAGGGAAAATGTTTCGTTTTAGTAAATTCCTTCAACTTGAGAGAACCCTTTGGAAACTAATTGGGCCTTTTGTATTTCAATACTTCCATCTGATGAATACTTAGTTTTGTACACCCATTTGGATTTGGAAAATTTTCTTCCTTTCATAAGAGGTACAAGATCCAAAGTATCGTTCACTATTAAAGAGAGATACTCTTCATTCATTACTAAGTCCCAATATGGATGACCTGAAGCTTCTACAAATGTGTCTACATCACGATTCTTTGAAAGTTGAGAAAAAAGAGAAGATACTCATTGGAACTGTGAACGTGTCTAAAGATGATCTGAAGAATCATTGACAATATCACTAGCTTCTTATCGAGTTGAACATACCCATCTGGGAAGTGGTGGTGTCGGTGTAGGTTCGTGTTCAATGGACTCATTTGGAGGAAGGTGAGATGGTAGAAGTGTATTTTTATCCTCATTGTCATAATATAAAGAAGAAGAAAACAGAATAGGAACAAAAGATGTCACAAACACCGAATTAGGATCGCAGGACAAGAGATTTTCATCAAATTTAACATCTCTTATAATAACAATTTCATTGGAATGAGATTAAAGAAGTTTGTAACCTTTGACATCTTCATAATATCCAACAAAAATACACTTCTCACTTTTAGGCTCTAAAGCTTTCATTTTCTCATCGAGAATGTGAGCCCATGCTACACTACCAAATACATGGAAGTGGCTTACATTTTGATTAATTTTATACCATGCTTCTTCTAGTGTTATATTCTTTAGAGCAATTGTGGAAATGTGATTTACTATGTAAAAATGTGATTTACTATGTAATTTGTATAGTTGATGGATTCCACCCAATAATGAAGACTTGATCCCTTAGATTATATCATACAATTAGCCATTTCTTTTAATCTGTGATTATTTCTCTCAGCAACACCATTTGTTGTGGTGTATATGAAACAATATGTTGCATTTGAATTCCCTCTGTAGTGCAATAACTTGTAATTTTTTTATTCACATATTCGCCTCCATTATATGTTATTAACCTTTGAAGTTGATGTCCAAATTGTTTTTCTACAAGGACCTTGTAGGAAAAAAACTTGTCAAAAACATCCCTCTTAAGTTTTAAGAAGTAAACCCAAGTGCGTCTATAGAATTCATCAATGAAAATTAAGACATACTTGCACCCAGAGAAAGAAGGAGAAGAATGCAGAACACACAAATCGCTATGAACAAGATGCAAAGCGGCAAGGGTGGGCCAACATGAACATTTTTCAAAATTGTACTGATGATGTTTGTTGAGAATACAACCAACAAAAACACCATCTCTGGAAGAAACAAGAGGAAGACTAGTCACCATGTGTTGATACATAGATGTTGCAATGAACAATAGTTTAGATGACCAAACTACTATTGCCAAAGTTTGCCCAAGTCATCGCTATGAGTAACAAAAACTTATGAAAAAGATGATGACCCAAATTTTTCAAACTTGTACAACCTGGTAATATCATTAGCAATTCCATTTGTGAGGACATGCTTAGGATATTTTAAATCCTTGATTACAACTTGTTGAGGTGAAAAATCTACATTTTTACCTTCACTTGAATGAGTGATATGATACACTGATAGAAGGTTGTAGGAAATACTTGGAACACATAAGACATCATTGAAATGACCATGATCTAACTAAACTTTTCTAGAACCTACAAAACTAAGAGATCTATCATCACCAATAAATATTTTCTTGGTGTTACATTCATTAAGAGTAGAAATTAACATGGATTTATCCTTAGATATATGATAACGATGCTCCAGAATCAATAAGACACTCATCAAAAGAAGAATTACAAGTTACATTGAAGGAGAAACCAGAAGCATAAATTGCATGTCCATAAGAAGAAGAAGAAGAAGAATCAATTTTGATGTTGTGCTTCTTCATTGATACTTCTAAGGATTCCATCTTTTTAAAACATTTAGACTCCACATGACCATATTTCCCACAAAAGTCGCAATGCATGTTAGTATTCTTAATTTTGTATTTTTATCCTTTGTCACCATTAGGAGCATAAGCTAGAGAAGAGGGGTTGGGACCATTGTTTTGCTTGTTGTTATGTTGCTTCTTGGAATTCTTGGATTTATCTTTTTGTTGGACCACTAAGGTTTTGTTACATGTACTTGCAGTGCTGATCAATCCAAGTTGCACAAGATTATCTTTCTCTCGAGTCAAAGAATCACAAAAATACTCAAGAGAGAGTTATTTATAAGCACTCCCTAGAGATTCTCTAATGGAATAAAAGGTAGATACAAAAACATAATATGCACTACCAATATTATCAAGAATAACATATATGCATCGATATTCCTTTAGATCTATTTTGTATTCTATACATAAAAGTCTAAGTGTTTTGAACTTAGATAAATAATATTAAATGCAATGAAAATCATTGGCACTTAAGTCATTAACTTATTTTCTAACTGGTGGATTCGAATAATATTTTGTTTACCAAACACAACTTGAAACTTTTCCCAAGATTCATCCCATTTGCTTTGTCATTCTTAGCCTATGTGCTTTGTCATTCTTATTATCCCAGTTGAATTTATTTTCATTATCAATGGGTTCTTTTTCTTTTCCCACAGTAATATGCCACAATAATCTGGTACAATCCTTCACTTCTTAGTAAACCATCCATATGGGATTTCCATGAGAAGTAGTTGGTGCTATTAAGAAAAATATTACTAGGAGAATCCATATTAAAATATGAAATAATATGGATTTAAAGGTTGAAATGGATGGTATGGATGGAAATGTCTTGAAAAAATAGGTGGTTTAAAAAAATGACACCGAAAATGGACTTCAGATGTGAAAGTTATGCTCTTTTAAAAAAAGGCATAAACGATAACCAAAGAGCTATGTGACAAGTAAAAGTTGGTCCACATGGTGATGCTCCTCCTTATCTAACTTTTACTATAATATCACTTTTAAATAATTTACTTATGAAGTGAACCACTTTTATAGAATAAGTGGGAATCTCTTTTACAATGAAATTACTTTGGAAATTAAAGTTGCAAGCAAAAAAAAGTAACTAAAAGGAATATCAAAGCTACTTGTAGTGATTCACTTTTATAAATTAATTTTAATGCACTTTACAATGGATACATGAACTTTTTCAAGACAATAATAGAAAAGAGACTTGAACTCAAGACCTCTAACTTAATAAAACAACTTTCAACCAAGTTAG
>SNQJ01S0030471.1:157408-171416 GCA_010110895.2 Picea sitchensis | reverse complement strand
TCATATTATCATTATTATTTTTATTTTTAAAATTTTATTTTTTATATTTTTTTATATTATATATGTGACGTCCCCCCGTCCCCCATTTCCCAAAAATCCCTAAAATTTGGGGGTACTTCCACACGTCCCCCTTGTGCGTCTCCTCGCACCCGCGTCCCCTCGTCCCAGAGTCTTGGTGGAACATTGTTTTTATCACAAAGGCAGGTTTACAGGTTGATGGAGCTTTCGATGGCCTAGGGGTTGTGAGTTCACTTAATGATTTTGATGCCTTGGTTGATAATTGATGAGATGATGTAGTCATGGGTGTCGTGATGGTGTTTTGCTTGGTATACTTGCCTATCATAAAGAAAGCATTGCACTTAGCCTTCACTTTTGCTAGATAATTGGATATGGGGATATATGACTCCCTGATGGAACACACTAACACTTTGGGGATAGTTTGGTAGTGCATTGACATCTATTTTTTATCTTTACTTTCCAATTTGTTCATATGTACCAATGAGTAATGCAAAGAGAATGGATTCAAGTATTGCACTTAGCCTTCACTTTTGCCTATCATAAAGAAAGCATTGCACTTAGCCTTCACTTTTGCTAGATAATTGGATATGGGGATATATGACTCCCTGATGGAATGCGCTAACACTTTGGGGATAGTTTGGTAGTGCATTGACATCTATTTTTCATCTTTGCTTTCCAATTTGGTCATATGTACCAATGAGTAATGCAAAGAGAATGAATTCAAGTTTACCTTTATCTTCTTGCTTTGTTGGTACTTCATGGTATATTGGGATTCCCAAACACACCTTAAATGATTATTTATTAGTAGAGCTATGGATTTCTTTGTTGTATCTGTACTAAGTGTTGGCAACTACTCATCTTTGGATGTCGTGAGTTTGTATTTTTAGTAGCTGAATTACAATCATGTTCACAAATTCAATTTGATTGTTGTTTTGGAGATGAAAGGTTTGTACTCCTTTTCAACTCGGTGTCAAATCATGACCATAATACTTCCTGTTACCGCCTAGATTAACGGTCTCGTCAAGGTCCTTTCGAGGTGCTGAGGTGGTACCACACAGGACGAGTGCCTACTGTCACCTTGGCACAAGTCCCCACTCTTTAAGCCCAACTCCTACAAAAGGCTATGGGAGGCTTCCCTACTCTAATTACACACAACTTCACTAAGGATCAGTAGACCAGTGCCTAAATGTGATATCGATGATGAAGGCAGGAGTTAATTAATGAATTTGTAGTCTGAAAATGAATAAATGTGCTGCAGAAAAACGCAGACCAGCAAGCTAAAACCACTCAAATGTTGAAATGTTTTGCTCTAATAACAACAAAAGATGAGTGATAGATTCCCTTACCAGTCGGGAGAGGAATACCTTGATCTGGATGTTGGTAAAAGGCTCTAAATGGACTGCAGTATCGCTGTCCTACACTTTCAGACCTGCAAAATGATGAAAAACACAGAAAACTAGCAAGCTGAAGGTGCCTTAATGACCTTCCACAAGTGTAGAAATACACTAGATCGAGAGAGAAGCTAGGACAACTAGTTATGTATTGATAAAACAACCCAGCATTAAATATTTGTAATTAAAACTAAAGATTTAGCAATCTAAAAAATACGTACTGAAAACAGGGATTAAATCCCCCGAGAGTCAAAACCCAAATGACTTTTATCGCAGATGTTTTGAATTTGCAGCAAGCTGGAAACTATAAATCACTTCGAATAATGATGAAAATTTAAATGGAAGTGAAAAAGGAAAGGGTTTGTTAAATAGTACCTTGTTTGGCTTAACCCTTGAGTGAGGATTTCACTTACCAATGAAAAGATATTGCCGTTAATGCAATTGCAGATTTGTAAAACCCTTGGACAGCCCCTTGAAATAGCTTTGAATCCACTTTCCTGCACAACAGAAGAGATTCGTACCTTCCTTGGGCCAAATAGATAAGGTTCTAGCAAAAAATCAAGTGAGAGACTAGCTAAATATATAGATTTGGAGCTCAAGCTAGCAAAATATTTTTGGTTTTTTGGTGTTTTATGATTTTTATGTTTTTATTTTTGTAAAGCGAAAAAATAAAAATAGATTGATTTGATTTTTAAATAAAGTTGGTTGAAGTAATGAGGCTTACCTTGGCCTTACCTTTACCTTCAGAGCATTGGATTGCGATCACAACTCCTTCTAAATCGCCCGCAAACTTTGGACTAGGAATTAGGTTTGGAGTTGATTGACTATCGCCCCCAATCTAGTCTAGAGTAGTTGTATTGTTTCCGGATCTTGCCAAAAAATCTCCTCTCGTAGGATGGTCTCCAACCCAGTGTTACAAGAACCGAACCGGAACCGGTAAAACCGGCCGGTCCAATCGGTTCTGAGTCTCCACTGGTCGAACCGCCCCTGACCGGTTGCGTACGAAACCAGTTTTTTTGCCTGAATCGGCCGGTTCCGTACCGGTTCCATGAAGATGACCCGTGGGTGGAAAAGTAGGGGGGATTTAGATTTTTTTTTAAATTTAGGATTGGGATTCACATTTTTTTTTTTAAATTTAGGGTTTTTTTTTAAACTTTGCAAATTTGTGTATAATGGTTTGGATTCACATGGATTCACATGAATATGTATTTGTTTTTCAAAATTTGAATATTTTGTGTATTTTTAGTGACCGGTTTTTTCCCGGTTCCGGTTTTTTGGGTCGACCGGTTCAATGACCGGTCCGGTTCTAGTAACTTTGCTCCAACCATTAGATCAACATGGGTGTAAAGTGTAATTTCCTCCTTGTTGAAGATACCCCCTATAAGGGTTTGTCCAACCTTGGATTTGACTCACTTAACACCACCAAAGAAGAGATGAGACGAAAGTCTAGGCTTCTCCTTCCATGTGACTATATAGCCCCTCAATGGATTGATCCAAAAGCCTTGCAAATAATATGAAAAAGACAATGTCTACTCTATGAAGTACTTTACCCTTTAGCCAAGAATAAAGAGAGTAGAAGAATCAACCCAAAAATTTGCTCACAAAAATAAAGTTCTATTGAATGGCATGAATGATCTCACAATTCGACAACAACCTAATTGGGGAGAGGGCTTAGCCTTCTATAGTTTTCCTTGGTGTTGGCACTGCGTGCGTTTGTAAGACCCCTAGGTTCGAGTTATCTTGACCAACAAAACCCTTTAGACACCGGCCCTTTCGGCATCACCTGCATGCAAATGAAGTCTCACCCGAGGTATCTATTGGGGCTATAGGAACCGAGTTTCTGCAGTAGTGAGGGAATGGAAGATGACCATCTTTGTCATTCTTACTTATCTATTCTGCGTACGTTATCCTGTATTTTCTCTTCTTAGATTACTTAGTGAATTCAATTATGCATTATCATGATACTTCTGATTACCACAAAGACCACATATTATAGCATTCATAACCATTGCACAATGATCATACAAAGAATACTGCTAGTTTAACATGCATCAAGAAAGCATCCATGTTCAATCACATAAAAGACAATTACACACAATAGTTAACGTGGTTCACCCAACTCTGGGCTACGTCCACAACGACTGGCTTCTTTATTATGCTTTTGGTAATTGTCTTAGGCTTGCGCACTGCGCTTACAAAGATACATCATGCTTATCTTCTCCTTTACCTAGCCTAGCCGCTCTGAAGTGCAAGCCTCTCTCTCTCTCTCTGCAACATCTCCTTGACATTCAGACATAGAGTCAATAGTAACTCTGCAGAACCAAGACAACATAGCTTCAACACAATTGAACTACTCACAAAAGAACCCCTATTCTCCCAGCCTATTACATATTTATACATAAATTCTAGGGCTTAAAACCCTATTTTCCCCATCCCCAAAACCCTATTACATTTCATTACAACTCAAGTTAACTTGGTGTTCGGGATGCTTTTTCTACTTTGGGGCCTGCATGCTACTTTTGCACTATGACTGTTGTTCTTCTTGCTTTTGCGCGTCCTTCTATCTTTAGCACGTCGGGCTGCCATCCTTCCTTTTTGCCCGCTTTCTTCTCTTGCTTTATTCTTTTGCTTTATTCCATTGTTTTATTCCTCTATTTTGTTGTTCTTACTGCTCACTGTTCTCTTGAATGTGCCTCAATTGCGCACTTCTTCTATACTTGGGATTTTTATCAAAATTGTATCTAAAACTGCCTGTCCAATAGGCCCCCAACACTCACCTGTTGATTCAGAATCAGATCCAGAAGCTTGACAGGGCTCAAAAAGGCTCAAATATGAAAGTGCTCGGAATCCGACGAAACCAACGCCATTGTGTCCGTCTTGTCTTCCTGATTTCGGCCATATATTTACTTCGTCAAACGGGCTCCGTATGCGCAAGATATCGCATTCTGTCCAAAAACCCAAACAGGAAAAAAAAGAGACGACTGTACAGTTCGTACAGTGCCACGTGGCATGCTGACTGTACAGGTTGTACGACCGTACAGATGACGTGGCAACTCTTGGAGACGACACGTGGCAGGTGATGTGGCGTACGACAGACAACTGGATCAATCTATGGGTGACACGTGTCACCACTGTAAGGGTGACACGTGGCACAAGATGACGTCAGCAGGTGACTGGGCAGGTACGGTGGCAGGGAACGTGGTAGGTGACGTGGACCATCCAGCATTCGACACTTGGCAGTTTTTGGTTGGGTGTTGAGGTGCCACGTGGCCCAGTCATGGGCTGCCACATGGCACCCTGTGGTTGGCTCATGGTTATGTAAAATTATATGGTTTCACTGTGGGTCGAACCCCCGACCTCTCCTCCGGGCAACGGACTGGCAGGACTGGGCTAACCGCCCGCTCCACATGTAGTTCTTATTAACTATATGTTAAAGTGTTTATTTGAATTGAATTGAACCGAATTTCGGAGGGTCAAAGGGCTGGGGCTTAGCCCCAGCCCTCGGCACAAACACACGATCGTGATCGCCCATATAACTGGGAGCACGAAGGTTTAACGCGCGGGAATAAATGGATCGAGCCTGGCCCTCGGTTCTCGGGCAGGTCACATATGACCCGGATCTGATCCGACAAGAGCGTGCGGGGGGTTATGATGGTTAGCCGAGGATCCATGGACCACGCCACAGAACCAGGAGCCAGGGATAGGGGGCTAGCGCACAAACGGAGGAGCGCATGGCCACATGGCTGTCCCATATGACCAGGGCGCGCGCCAAAAAGGGGCTGCGCCTAATTTTAAACAAAAAGTGGGTTTTTTTGTTAAGTTTGGGATTTTCATTGATATTATGCCTATTATTAATGGATTTAATTCATTTTTGGGAGATATTGGGCATTTTTGGAGCCCAAATTTTGGGAGGAAGTTGGGGATGGATAACCAACTTTAGATCTATATAAACCAGGCCTGTTTGAGGCCATGGAGGACAAAAAAAGCAGAGTTATGTTGAAGGGAAGCCAAGCCAAAGCCATTTTTATGCAGGGAAGCTACTGAGGAGCAGACGCTTGCGGGCCATTTCTGGGAGCTCTGGACGTCCGTTTTGCGTGCAGTTTTCTTTGCAGGGTTCTTGAGATCTGGAAGAACATGACCAGATCAGTCTTGGAGCCAATTGGCACTGCTGCGATGTACTTTTGAGATTTTGAACAGAAATAAAGAAGCCTCCCCTACAGAGACAAAGGCCCGGAGACGTAGGCAAAGTTGTGCCGAACTCCGTTATCAATTCTCGTGTTATGGTTTGTTGTCTAATATTTCCTTTCAAATCTGCATATGTGTATATGGCTGTCATAATTCCTCTCTTTTCCTCATTCTTTCATTAAGCTTCTCAATTGGATAATTAACGCATGCAAAATTAAAACTCAACCATAGTCATTAAAAGATCCTACGGATCACCTGTGGCTCGTCCCGAGCCAGTTAGGCCTGTTGCGCACTCGTCCATCCTTGGATGAATTTTTGGGAGGCTTCCTTCGCTGTTGCAACTTCCTTTATTATTGCTGCCTTTGTTTCCACAATCTCTTCAACCCTCTTCGCGGTCAATGCTATAAGTTTTTCTTCTGTTTCATGGGCTGCTTGTTTCATCTTGCCCTACGTAGTTGCTAGTTCTCCAATCACCTTGAGTGCCTCTTCTTGTAGCAAGCCTAAATGCTGCTGAAGGATATTCTATTGATCCCTCATCTGTTCCACTTCCACGTATGACTGCCTCTGTGCCAAATGGCTGTCATTCGTTTTCCCTGTGGAAGGGTGTTTATGCTCTCTGACACTTTCTGGGCCTTTTCCTGTGCTTCCCTTAACTTTTCTTCTATGACCTTCATCTCTGGATCTTCTACCAGATCTGTCCAGATTTGCGCGCTTTCCTCGCATAGTTTTGCGCATTCTTCTTCTAGTTTCTTGATGTTGGCTACGACTATCATCGCTGTTCTCTCTCTTCCTGCTCGTTCCCCTAGTGGCGTTCTGTTAACCCCTAGATTTTCACCCTTGCAAATCTTGAGGGTTAAGAGCCAACATGCACTATTTTGGCTGGCATTCTGAGATTCTCGCAGAGTTTAGCACTTATGGTTAGCAGAGGTTGGTTCCCATCAGAGGCAGGTATATGATTGGTACATGGTTATTTGGTTTAGAGTTAGAGTTGGCTTGGTTTCCCATGCATTTTGAGAGAGATGTCTACATACAATAAACGTTACTACTTTTTAGGAGACACGGTTTGAGTGGATCTCTTGACAATTTGGAGCAGTTCTGAGCATATAGGGAGAGTCCTTGCATGATTCTAGGCCTGATAATACTTTTTTGGGTGACATGCAGGAACTTTCTATTTTAGCAGTTTGGGCTCCAGGACCCAGATTCAGATTCAGAGCACATATTGTGGATCCTTGCGACAGTCTAAGTCTTTTGGATCTTTTCTTGGATGATTTGGCACAATTTATTATTTTTAGCAGGTTGAGCACCAGGCTCGCATGTAAATTTTGATCGCATATTCAGATCCCTTGCAGAAAAACAAGTTCAACGTGTATGAAGTCGAGGGCATTCAGATGAATTTATATTTTTAGCAGTGTGTATTTTTAGATAGTGACATGTGGCGGTGTTCTCCTAGTTTTCCTGGATGATGTGGATAGTTTCCTAAAATTTAGGAGCTGGATTCCATTTTTAGAAAGTTCTATATTTAGCAGGTACGGTCATCATCCATGCAGTGCCAAGTGGCACCCTCACAGGTCGACATGTGGAAGATCTACAGAGTGATGTGGCATCCACTTAGGCAAGGGGTGCATATTTCCAAGACTTGAGCATAAATAAATAATTAATTGAGAAAAGGGAGTCGCATAACTGGGCCTAAATTTAGCTCTATATTCCTCCGTATAATCACCCCTCCACTTGCCATGCATCGGCTCCTTAAAATTTGCCTCCAGTTGAGTCTAAACTGTATTTTCCTAAAAATTAGGAAATTCCCTAAAAAATAGGGCGAATTTTCTCTTAGCCATAACTCACTCATGCTTTTGTCAAATTTAGCAAAAAGACATGCATTAGAAAGATAAATTTGGCCTCTATGCGTTTCTTTCACTCCATAAAGCCAATTCACATTCATTATCATTCATTACTCTTCCCTTTCTTCCTCAAGTGCGTCTTCCTAAGTTTTAGGGCACATTCTCCTCTCTTGTGCGCATATAACCTTCATGTAAACTCTCACATACACTCACTCATCTTACATTGCTCACATATCTCTCTCCCTCATGCTCCTAGCCTCCATTTTTAGCTACCCATGCATCCTCTTCCTCTTCCTTGGGATATGCACCCTCATTGTGCTATATATTGGATGCTTGACATTGATTATTGGTCGGTTCATTGCAGTAGCAACATAGTGTCTTTCTCATTCTCCTCTCTCTTCTTCTCTAGTCTAGTGGCTCTTCTCCGAGCAAAGCAGTCATTGTACCGGTTGTAGACTTTCCAAGTGTGGCGCAATCAAGTCTCTTGTAAGCGTAATCAATAAACAAGTGTGTTTGTCTTCAAACCTCTTTTTTTGGCGGTACTATGGTAAATTTGTGATCTGATTTGTCATTTTCTGAACTGTTTATTGTGATTATTTCAATCCTTCGAAAAGTTTTTCTGTCTCTTTTCTAGTCTATTATCATTGTGCTAACCCTGCAGGTTCCCTCCAAGTGAAAATAATCACTTTTCCTCATCGTTTTGGGTTGCTTTTACATGCTGTCCAAGACGAACAACTTGCTGATTTTTGGTTTTTAAAGTTGGAATCAGAATTTAGATCAACAACAAGGCGCTTTAGTGTGCCTAGGGACACCCCCCTGAGGCTAGCAAGCACTAGCCCAAACGGAGAAGGGTTTGGTCAGTGACAATTTGGGGGCCTTACTCTAATTAGCCTAGTTTTTATCGCTGTTTCAACACATATATCAACTCAAATTGGAGGGTAAAAATTTGTGCTAACACATTTCTGACGTACTGCGCAACTATAGATCCTCAATCTTCGACCAAAAGCCTTTGATGACTTTGCCAATTTTCAAAACGTGCTCCTCCATAATAGCCTCGACCCTCTACTACTATTGTTACCTACGAAATTTCCTCGTACAATTTTTGGACGACCGCTTGTGTCTTCTGCGCCATTATCTCAACTTTGTCCTTTTCCTGTAGAGCTTTCCTGGCCCTTTCCTTGGCCTCATCCTTTTCCTTCCTCAGTCCTTCCAATTGCGCTTCCACTTCGCTCTTTTGTTGTACAACAGTTTCATACTGTTGTTGCAGTTGAGCCCTTTCGTCCATTACTTTTGTCATTTCCTGGTTTGCTTCATCTGCCCGGAGCTGAATGTTATGCAAAATGCCTATTTGCAAACTTTGTAATATGTGGATGGGCATCCTTGACACCAATAGGTTCAAGTGGCTCACTGCCTCCATCCGTTCTTGTAGTTTGGGCGTTGGGAACTCAATTGTGTCAACCTCAATTTGTAAATTCTGGGTCGACAACTAGCTCGGTAAAGACTGGATTAACAACCCTAGCTTCCTCCACAGAACTTGTGGACGATCCTCCTGTCGACTTGTGCTCTGGTGTTGTTCGGGCTGCTTCCAAGAGTTGTTGTGTTGTCACCAACTAATCCTGCACCTTCTAGTGCTACTCTGCTTGTTTGCTCGTTGCTTCCTCAATGAATTCCTTTGTGGCGTCTCGTACTTGGTAGCTGAGCTGGTATGTGTCGTCATTGGTCAAATGATATACTGGGGTACCTTGTGCACTTTGGTCTTCTTGCGTGCACCTCCTGTAGGCCCCTTCCCCTTAACTTTTCTTTTTACTCCTGTTGTGGGGACTGGGGACTGTGCTTTTCCTGTTGATGGACTAGGCGTATCTCTCGCGTCATTGTTTTGGTCATTCCGCTGCCCCTCTCCCAGTTTTTCGTCATCCTTGTTCTATTCTTCTTGATTTTCCAAGTGGTCTGTTAGTTATGATGGAAGTTTCCACTCGACTTCCCAATTGTTAGCGATTAGGCATAGATCATCTGTTGTCAGCCTGTAGTGGGTTGGCAACCACTGGCGCGCAGGGTCCTTTTTGGCTTGCACGTACATATGGTGCATCCCTGCTTTAAATCGCACAATGTCTCGGTAGGTTTCTATTGTCTCGGCAGTGATGCTCGGTGTATGTGCGATGGTGTACTTGATCGCGTCATAGTTACATAAAATGTTACATTGATTTTTGTTTTCCTCCTTTTGTTTGGCGTATTCCATAAGTTGGCATACTGCGCAACTGCAATGCTTTTACCGGGTGTTCTCATCCATTGGTAATAACTTGGTTCCTGCCATCCTACCAAAGGAATCAAAATCAGTAGCCATGCATAATTAAACTGTGTACCCTTCTCCTAGGCCTCTATATAGTCTGTCAAAAATTGATTCACCAAGAAGGTAGCCCAGTTCATTTGACTCCCTTTGAACATTTCTCTGCCACTGTGATTATTGTAGCCGATACTTCATCCTTACGACACTTGCACAACAACTTGCAAGCTAGCACCTACGTTGCGAATTGGACATCGTCATCATTGATGTTCGCAACATCCAACTCCCGTTTTCCCCTGAAGGTATGAAAATTCTCGGTCATGGCTTCTCATTACGCTTTCTCCCTTGCTTTGTTGAACAATGTGGACAGGTCCTCTCCTGCTTTTGGTAACCCTGTGATTCATGCAATTAGTGTAGTATCAATCGATATCGATGGAGCAAGCCACAACGTTTCTCCGTGGATGCAACTGAGTAGTAGCTTCACACAAGCATTGATTTCCAGGCTCCATCTAAAATGAGGAATCTCCATTAGATTCACTATCGCCGACTTCTCCAGTCCTGTTGCCCATGTGTGGTTCCAACAATATTGCTCCTGTGCCTGGTACGCTCTTGGTGCACAAGTACTTTTCCCTTACTAACTCAGGAAATTTCTCCTTGTCTATGATATTGTGATCTACAAATTTGAGGGTCACAATCTTATCAAGCATGTCCCCTTCAATACTTACACCCGGTGGGACTATTGGTGTGGCCAACGAGTATTTTCCGTCTGTTGGTACTTTGACTTGAGGCGCGTTGTCTTTCATAGGTGGTACATATTCTCTGTGAAAATATGCTTGCGAAGCCGAAGCTTCAGGTATTTCCTTGACCTCTGGTGTAATTGCTTGGCGTTTTAACTGCTTCTGTGCTGCTGCTGATGGTGCTCCAAATTTCAACGTGGACATTGTTTCATGCGACAAGTTTCTTTTCTTGCTCTGTGTGTGTTCTGGTGCGACTGTAGTTCGGCTCTGAGTCAACTCTAGTTTGCTCTGGCTCGCTCTCACTTGCATGCAACTCGTAACAACAATAACTCACTCTTGGCGTCCCTCAACTACTTTTGTGCCTCCTTGCCAGCTGTTCATGTCTCTTCGCGCCTTAACTAACTTGTCCAATCCGCCAACGGGGTTGATGAATGGTTAAATAAATGCAACTTTATTACCAAATCCGTCGTCGGATTTTTTCCTCATACTGCCAGTCTGTTGTGATTTCTGACGACTTTTACCATTTAAGACTATACGACATTTTTATGACCTATGATTACTACTTTGCAGCCATCGTTTCCTTGCTTTAGTGCCTTTAACGGTCTTGTCAATGCCATGCTGCACAACTGTTCTTGCTTTTGTATTGGTTCACTTCGCGGTCTTTTGCTTCTATGTATGCGCGATAGTCATTCCTTTTGCGCAATTTCTTATCCCTTGTACTCTATTATCTTTCTCTTTTTTCTATGTTTTCTTTTTCTATGTTTTTAATCCTGTTATCGCACAATCTATACTTACCCAAAGCCCAAGGCAAGTGAGGAAGATTGGCGTAACAATGGGATATCCTATCAATGTCACCTCAATAGGAAATCTCTTCTTTTAGGAAAGGATGCAATTCCAACCCAAGGGAGGTGTCCCCGGTGGCCTAAAGGGCTGGGTAGGCTAAGGTTATGTCAAGAAATACACCCCCTCTCACTGGTCACCAAAGTCAACAAAGTCTACGTCTGAGAAATTGAGGCGAAGAAGTGTAATTTGTGTACCTTCCCAGGACAAGAACAATAGAGCATATATATGACAATTTCATGTACAAAAATGATAGTAAAGCCTCCAAAGAGGATAGACAATGAAATTATATGATGGCTGAAGAAAAATTACAGTTGGATGATGGTTTATAACTGTTGATGATTGCAACTATGTGAGACATTCTCCAGCTTACAAACATGAGAGAAAGCCCCTGAGAGGGGTGTGTGGTTCCTATCTGAGACAGAGCTGGAACGTAGAGATGACTTCCTCCTTACAAAGAGTTGAGAAGAACTCCAGAGGATTCTCCTGTGTAACGCAGTGAGAAAGGAGATCTACAGAGTTGGACATGCTTGTGGATGAGCACAAGGTGAACGTGTGAAATCCCAAAGTGTTGGGTGCATCGTCATGAGAACATAAATGAAGATGATCTATTAGCCTCCTCTGAGCAGAAGATTTGATGAGAAACTCCAGATGACTCTCCTGTGTAATGCAGTGGGAAAGAAGATCTGTTGAGTGGATGTGTCTGTGGACGAGCACATGTGAATGTGATCCTAGTGGTTGAACACTAGTGAAGAAGTGGTTCTTTTGTGTAATGCAGTGAGCCGGAGAGATGGACATCCCTATGGATGTGCCCCTAGTGGATGAGCACTAGTGAGTGTATAAGATCCCTTGCTATATTGTTCAAGAGTTAGACCTGCCTGTAACCCTAATTGTAATGTAAAGGGTACAGGTCGGCCCCACCTTAATGTGACTGGTAGTTAATGTAAAAGATAATTAATCTAGTTAATATTAATTATATTATAATCTTGTGAGGTCAGCCCTGTTGTGCCAATAAACACTTCTGTTGACAGGTTCAGTTCAGTATAAGTAAAGGTAAATTCCCCATTGAGGAATCATATCTTTCACATGAGTTTGGAAATTTCAGCAAGTATATCTTCTTGGGAAAAGTGCACACCTCTCTTGGGCGTTAGTCTTCTAGGGTTTGAGCACCCTCTTTTGTGCTAGGTATTATTGGTGGTGAAGGTCTTTCTCTTGAAGAATATAGAAAATGATTTGGCTGGGGTTTCTTCCCTTGCTGAGAAGGGTTTCCTAGGATACTTCTTGTGTTCTTGTGCATGGCGTTTCTTCTTGTGATCTTGGTTGCTCCAACATTATTGTTTATGGTTAAGACAAATGCAAAAATGGAATGAACTACATGCTTAACCTAGCTTATTGAAAACTCAACATGGAATCAGAGCATAGGTCTTGAAGAACCCATTGCACAAAACATATTTCAGCCATCCTCTATTATGAACATATACATATAAAATAGATATTAATAACATAATAATTAATTAATAAATAATAACTATTAATAATGAAAGGACATGTCTCAAAGGACACGACTATTGGTTAAGGGCACCCCTGCCTGGGTATATAAATGAGCCCTCATTCTCAATTGTATCTCATCTTACTATTCATTCTTAGTACATATATATTTGTCCATATGGATTTGATTACTATATTCCAGATATTTTGGATAATTCTTGAGTGAGCGAACTTGTTCGTCTCATTTGGTATCAGAGCTTCGTTTTTTTGATCCTGGCCTTTGGCCAGTCTCTTTATCAGACCTTGCCTGAACCGGATTTTGGTCAACCATACTTCATTCAGAGTTTCTCTGATTTTTTCCGGGTCATTGACTACAACACGCTTTTTGGCCATTAAATTTCAAGAATTTTAGTGAAAAAAAGGTCTGCTACTGAAAACGCTATATTATCGAGTCCACTCATTAAAAAAAAAAAATAGATGCTTGGAGTTAAAATGTAGAGTTCAAAAATAAAAATCACATTGTCTATGTGAGTTAATGCATGGGCATCTAGTGGAAATCAACATGATACCTTGAATACCAGGCACTGTGGAGAAATATCGTAGATATATACGCTACAACAGGTGCAATTTTCCCAAAAATTAGTGATTAGAAGGCAGGGAACCCGTGCAGTCCGTACATAGGAGAAAGGCCAATTTTCTGTACAACCTGTAAGTTCATACGATTGACATCCCAACAATTTCATTGAAAAATAAAATTAGTGGTACAGAAATTAAATCGGTCAGTACCAGCCCTCACTGATCTATCCATACATTAGAAATTTTAAAAAATTGCAGTCAGTACAGTATTTTAATCCGGACATACCATTAAAAATAAATTAATTGTGAATCCGTACTAGTGTGTCGTACATTTCTATTTGACTGAATTTAACTGACGTACACATTTGCTCGTACTTTCGTCATATAGTTCAAAATCGCCACTGTACCTGTTGTCGCCATCAATCCGTACAATTGGTGTTTGTTGATTTCGTACTGCCACCGCTGTTTGTTTGTACGATCACTGCTATTGATAGTCCGTACCAAGGCTGTTGGGAGCGGGAGCGCAGAGCGGGGAGCGGGAGCGGGAGCGGGAAGCGCATATTTTCAAAAATCTCCGGGAGCGGGAGCGTTTTTTATATAATACATAAAAAATATATATTTTGATGCATATATATATATATATATATATATATA